>JAMKCH010021570.1:0-22031 GCA_023653785.1 Ophioderma brevispina
AATGTGATCTCTATTGTGTGCTGGAAAGAGCCCGGTAGTCAGAAGTAGCTGGGGCCGCACAATTGGCAATCATGACCATAGCAGCCCCTCGCAGTATGGAATTTTTAAAACGTTAGCATTGACCCAACCAACAAGTTTTGTGGAGAGATCTATCTGGCACTCTCTGGTGTCTAGATAACTGCGAACAGATATTTTAACAAACAAGGGGGAACCCGAGACCGGATACTAATTCAACTTCAACAACTACGTCAACATCAGCAAAATGCTACATTTTGTTTTGGCACTGTACACAATGCACAATTTATCATCTGAATGTTAACCAACACAGAACAGTTAATATGCATAAATATTTTTTCATGATAAATTATAAAATAAAGTGAAGGGATATGTGACATGATCTGATCCATTCCGGCTAAAGCGAGAATTAGGACATTGAATTAGGGCAAAAAACTACATGTCATAATAAAGACTTCTAACTTTGGAGGCAAGATGGTAATTTGTGAGCCTCGTCCGTAGTCGATTTGTCAATTCATGGTTTCTCTGGTGGGCGTGGATGTTCACAAAACATGAATCGGAGGGAAGTATTAATCTAACAGCATAGTAAAATATGAAGAGAATAAAGTGGCCTGATCTGATGCCTAAGGCAACGGCAACCATTATGAAATTGAGATTCTGGGGATACAATACATAGAATTTAAAAACTCCTAACTTGCAAGAATACAGTTTTTGTTAGTAAGTTGATTTCAATGGCCTGCTATGGCCACTGGGTGGGGGGGGTCCCCGGTCATGTCAACACCACATTCCTAGATTGACTGGGAAATTAATATAAAATCTTCTTCAGTTGAAAATCGATTTAGCGTAAAATAAGAAGAATTATATTGGTATATAATATGGACATACTAATTAGGTAAAAGTGCCCTAATAGAATCTGGAGTGATTATTATGTAGATTCAACCCATCGTGTCACCTCTAAGTATTTTCATAGTCCTGGCATTGAATGAGGGGATGTGCAGTGGATGAAATTAAAATTCCACGCTAAATCTTTTGAAGAATAAAGTCCGATAGCAGAGAAAAATCAATGTCCATGCCTTAATGAAATCATCAAGTCAACGTAAACGCATTTACAGTTACATTACCTCTCCAAACATTCTGACTACGCTTGACTCGTCTTTGCTTCACTGGGATGCAATGTAACAGGTTAGTTGAAATGTTACTGACTTTTGAAGCCACCCCGCCCCGGGGGGGAAAAAAAACCCCCGCGCCCGTGTTTAGCTGGATACAAGGAACCTAAAAGGCTTTACACTCTCCATGTAACTTGAAAGGCCAATATCTTAGTTCTTCCTGAATTAGGTGAACTGGGCCATATATTCTTTTCTGCACTCTACCAATAATCGACGCTGTCCAAAGACTTTTCCCTTCGTTGACACGATGGTTTTGAATCTACTATCGTCCAGAGCTGGGCAATGCCACTTAAATACGGTGAGTCAATAAAAACCCTACTTCAGAATAAAAAATAATTAAAATAGTTAAGAATTACTTCTGCTCAAATGTTTGATTTGGCTATAAGAGGGATAAACGGGCTTTCAGAAAACCGTTTATTTGGGTCATTTGGACTTTAGAGGAGGGCGTTATGCCTATTTTGCTGAAAGACTTAAAAATTCTGTTGGCGATTTTGAGCCAAACAAATATGCCTCGTTTAAATACTACGTGAATCAAAAAAAAATGGGTGCAGATGCAGATGACCTTGATAAAATCACTGAATCATAGATTTGTTTAATAAAGCAAATCTAATCTACTTCCGATATTGAAAACTGAAAGAAATCGACTAAGCCAGATATGACCAAATTTTGAAAGCACACCTTTTTCCACCCATTCCAATGATTTATACAGTTAAGCAGGATATCTCGTTAATGTATACGATATACGGGGGTATAGCATTTGAAAGTAGTGATGACCCTTGCTATCTTGGTTTTTTTTTTAATTGATCTATGAATAGCCATAATATCCTTTAATTAATCCTCAAAGGAACTTAAAATGTTCATACAAAATCTCACCAATTAATCCTGATGTGTCAATGAAAAGGGTTTTTCAACACTACTACTGTAAGCAGGTTATGGATACAAGTATGCCAATTAAAGGCCTAAACTCTTGCATATCCTAAACAATGGGAAGATCTTATTTTCTTGCTCTGCCCAGGTGTTTGGTTGTTTTGGATTTGTCATATCACTTGACACACATTCGTATAAATAGATTGATTAATCCGTAGTTTAAAATTATCAAAGATATGTAACCTTTAATTAAGTTGACAAGGCATCATGATATTGTATTTCTCACAAACACAAGTTTTAATGTGTGTAAATCCAATGGGAATGGAGAAAAAAGGGGTGTGCTACAAAACCCTCCATATCTAGAGTATTTTCAGTCGATTTCTTAATTTTTTTCAACACATGAAAGTATATTATATGTGTTTAATAAAAACAACAACAATCTGTGACAACTATAGTGATTGCATTACGGTCAAGATCAATCTTAATCCTTGCACAATTTTTTTTTTATTCACGAGTAAGTAACATTCCAAAATGCATCCGTTACATAAGACATGTTCTTCAGCAGAGATTTTTTGAGTACAAACATTACATTAATTATTGTTACACATAGAAGGTGCGAGAATAATTGAAGGATAAAAAAATAATATCCCAGAGAATAATGAAGGATTTATAAAATAATATCCCAGAGATACAAAGAAATGGCTGAGCGAAAAAATGTTCAATTCCCAAATAAGAAGTCAAGATAGCTTGGATATACCACAGTTTTACTTCGGATCAGTCAGACTTTTTGTGTCTTTTAACCTAACTTGGGAGGTAAAACCATTTGGAATTCAGTTTGAAAAACAGTGCGATATTGAATTTTAAGTTTAATACCACTTTATTGTGAAGAAAACTTCAGCTTTAGTTCTTTCTCGCACTGTATGGTGCTGAGTATACTGTATTTGTGGCAAAATCATTACTTATATAAGTAAAACAAAATCTCCTGAGCAGTTTCCATTATGTTCATGAACGGAAACATTGATATGAGTGATTTTCAATAACCGACTCCTTTAAATTGAACAATAGTTAATTTAATTTTTGAAGATCTTTCTATAATTATTTTCTACACAATAGACATTTATTCAAACTGATGTTTTGGTCAGAAGAAATCGATACCAACTGAATTGCATGTTTGAATTGGATTGCTATAATGGGTTATGGTATACGTTGGTGTCAATCTCTTCACATTGTATGGCTAAAATCGGCCAAACTCAATTCTTAGGTCCTCTCCGCAAATTGACATAGTTTTCTGAACCCAAAGTCCGAAAGACACCAAATACAAATCTTCTGATAGCCTGTTTCTCTTTGAAAACAACCAAAGCAAAACATTCAAGCAAGAATAATGTTTAACCTTTGAAGAAAAAATATTTTCCCTGAATGTCGGGTTTTATGACTCACACTGTATAACAATAGATGAAACTTCATATCCTCCACTGAAAGTAAAAGTGCTCTTAGTGGCTGAGCTTAGGGTGACTAACATAAAAAACAACCATTACATGAGAGGACATTATCGTGGATTGTATTTTTGTGGGTCACCTGACGTAAATCCCCCACCCTCTCGCAACTGATACTCAACTGAAGTAGAGAGTGCTCTTAGTGGCGAGCTATAGGGTGACCCAAAATAAAAAACACAATCATCTGACGGATATTGACATTATCGTGGAGTGTATTTTTGTGGGTCACTATTGTCCTTAAAGGTGCAATTAGTGAATTCCACACCTTCTGTTTTACTTCAAGTTCATTAGATATCCTATAAAAGCTATTTCCAAATTTTGAGTTGATCCCGATCTTGCGGTTTTGGTTTATGATCAAATGCATGTTTCCGGGTAGAAGAGCGGGGAGCGTAAGAAGGGGGGAGGGGATCGAAATGGAAAAAAAAAAGATGCGACATAGCGAATAAAGATGGGAATAGGAGGGAAGGAAAAGACGCAAGAGAGGAGTGAAGGAAATTGGGTAGGGTAATGAGCAGATGTATAGAGATAAACGTGTGGATGATTGGCAATGCATAAGCGGGTAAGAAGGGGAATTTGTCAGGGGGATACGCTGGGGGGGGGGGGATAATGAGAGGATGGAAAACCGGGGTGGGGTGAGTAAGGTAAGGTTGATCATAGAAGGGGGGAGGGGGCGATCAGGCTAGTGAGGGGCAACAGGAGGAGACGAGTCTAGGGCGGGGGTGGTGAAGGGGAGTGTTAGGTGGTAGAGGGGTGGGTGGGGGGTACGGCGCGGCAAATTGAAAGGGTATAATGTGCGGAATGAAAGAAGAGAAGAGAAATGTGGGAGGAATGGGTCAACAGTTCCCACGGTCCCATAGGCTACGGTGCTGTAATTTCTGTTACAAAAGGTGCAATTCTTACAGATACGACCGAATGTGCACAACGTAAGATTTTGTACACATTAATTGCTAGGCTAACGGTTCAGATGAATAAACACTCAACTTTTTTAGGTAAGTTGTGGGGACGAGGTTGTGATCAACGAAATGCCCCTTTACACCTCTCTCAACTGAGAACCCACAATGAAACCCCTGACAACTACACATTACAGGGTTGCATTTTTGTGGGGTACCCTGGTCCCTACGCCTGATGGCATTGGAGTGGTAGATAGGCCTATTCATTTATGTCAAGATTGTGGCTTGTTAGGCGTTTATAGTTTGTTCTATGCTTTTTAATTCTACTTCTGTTGTATTATATGCAAAACACAGTATTGTATATCCTATTGTATTATAAAATGCCACTGTAAACTGCCTCAATGTCACTTGGATTTCACGCAATCACTTTACTCCAAGAAGCACTTACTCCTACCCAATGTTAATTTTTGTCATAGCTTATTGTTTCACAATACTTATGTAATAGACCTTTTCAAATCAAAGTTTACCTACATGATGACCCCAATAAGGGTCAATGGGTCATCATATGCAACTGTTGGACACCACACTACCTAAATTTGCCTTTGCGTAATGCATGCCATTGGCGAGCGCTTGTGAATATCGCGAGGAAATATAAGTATCTTTGTGTTGCTCATGCATTTCCGATACTCATTGAACAAGGTCTGTTCCGGAAGTAATCATGTACCACTGCACCTGACTCTTCTAGAGGGGTGTGTATTCTCAATTGAATAGCCTATTTAGGGTTCACTTTGATATCTTAAACAGCCTGAACATATGTGAAGATATCCCTACACTTTTAATGTTGGACTTTAGATTCAGAAGTACTGAAAAGGAACTGACAAGTGGAAATTGAAAAGTTCACTTCAAATAAAAATAATGTAATTTCACGTTCGCAACAAATGGTTTGTCTCTTAAACATTAGGGGAAAATGGTTTTGTTGTTATTTGGATTTTTGTGGCGCACGATAGCTGCAGGAACCACTTAGCAAGCCGTTGGCGGGTGTATGTTTGGTGTGTATGTTGTGTGGTGGTTTGTGTGAATGTGCTTGTCAAAAATTGTTAGTGTTTTTTTTTAATTGACCTCAATTGAAAAGTTTTAACTTCAATTGAAACCAAACTTCTGCATAGGTGCACATTGGATCCCTCATATTTGATGAGGTCAAAGGTCTGTTGGTCAAAGGTCAAATGTCTTGTGAAGTCAAGTTGAAAATGGCTAAACTGTAAAATTGATCCCCCCCTAAAAAGTGAAAACTTGAAGTTCATTGAACAAAACTTTTGTCATAGGTGCACCATCATCCCTCATATGGTTGAGCTCAAGGTCATGTGCCAGGGCAAAGGTCATGGGGCGCCCACATCTTATATTCTTTGAATGTAGCGAGCGCGAAAGCCAGAACCGCGCAATTCTAGTTGTTACTCTTGTTAGATTTTTTACATCCAAAGCCACATGCTTCAAAAATGTTTGGATTTTTTTTCCCACCATATTTTTATGTACTTCTTTGTCGTTTTTAATTTTTTTCAGAAAAAGGTCAACTGCGATCACCAACTCATGTAATTGTTACATGTTAACTCTGATAATCATCAAGTTCTGTGAGTGTTTTTCTTTCTCAGGCCAACATTTTTTTTCTGGCCTACGAGTTACGAGACCATTTTAGGTCAGGTAAAGGTGAATGTGAAAATCGATACACTCATCAGGCTTCAGTCTTCTAGTTTTTATACTATCTTTGGTGTATATACATAGTAGTAGTATACAAATACATTTGGACTTTGGAGTAAGAAGTTATGCCTATTTTGCTGAAAGACTTAAAAATTCCTGTTTGGCGGTAATTTTTGAGCCAAACAAAGATGCATCGTTTTTACATACTTACTACGTGGAAATCAAAAAAAAAAATTGTGCAAGGATGGCAGATGACCTTGACCTTGATAACATCACTGAATCATAGAATTTTGTTTTAATAAAGCAAGGGCAATTCCACGGCAATGTCCCCTTGAGCCTAAAATCTGCAATTCTTTTAATGCAACAATTTACATTGAATATGGAAGAAGATACCTTATCTGTATAAATCTTGCATTCTAAATTTGAATTTTCAGTGTTTTTCTTATTTTTTATGGTTTTTGGAAAAAAAATGTTTTACGAACACAATTTTTTGAATTTTTAAAAAATTGGTGCTGTCAATTATTTCAGTCCTGTATCTAATGAATATTGAACCACTGAAATGTATTCGATTTTCTTAACCTAATACCAAGATGTAACTTTTTATAACTTACACTTTTAAATCAATGCGTTATCTAGATGGCGCCTTTGAGTTTCAATTTTACTTCTGATTTTCCACGAATGTAATGTACGTCCATACGTTTTTATACTAATTTTTTTCCTGTAACTACACTGCCTGAATTGATTATAACATATCTAGTATACAATGTTAATGTACATATATGGAGATAATAACATGTGAACAAAATATTATAACTAATTAGAAATATGCTAATGAGCGTAATGGACGTTTTATTTTTTTTAACCGTCATGGGACGTTACATCATGGCGTTACACTTTAACACCCCCGTAAATGGGTACTATGGGATTTTTGTTATGGTAATGTTTAAAAATTATGTTTTTGATGTCAAGAGAATCTGTTCTTAGTTTCATGACATTTTGTAATTAGACTTCTTAAAAATGACCATTTTAGGTCAAATTGGGCACTAGGGCGCTTTACATCATTTTTTGCAACTTTTTTTAATACGCTACCTTCCACAGGGTACAACTGAAGATAATCATAAATTTTAACCTGCTCAAGAGTTTCACCCTTCTATCATCTTTAGTTTGTGAGTAGGCCTAAAGATTTAATTTCTTGGAATACTCCCATTGACTTTGTACAGGGAAAAGTCATTGACCCTGTGCTTTTTTCAATGTCACATATCATGCAATATTCAAATGGATGTTTACAGAGCAAACTATCAAGATAAGATGTCAATTAGTGAGCAGTTTCCACATATTTGATTATCGTTATGTGGTATATGTGAGTAGGTTTTTTTTTAAAACATGTGTGAAAAAAATAAAAGCGCCTCATACCCAGGTTTGACCTAAAAGGGTTATGTTTAAATAATACCACTATTCAAACATCCTGTAACCTTTCAAACTAGATTCTATGGCATCAACAACTGATAAGCACTGTAATAAGCACATACCTATGGTTTATCAATTGTTGAATGAGCCGAATGTTTGAAAATTTCCAAATTATGTAACGTCCATGACATTTACACAAATGTCACGTCATGACTACATTGGAAGATTTTCTATATTACAGAAGGTGCCTTTCCTTTTATTTTAATTCAAAGTTACATAAAGTGTTACACATGTTTAAAATACTAAACAGGAATAATGAAACTTGAGATTGCAACTTCAGAGATTTTTGGTTATAAATGAGCCAAAAAACTGCCTTTCCTTTTCCCGTAACGTCCCTGACGCCGACTTCTGAAGCTATTTTATTGTTAATGAACTAGAGTTTTCTAGATGTTTTGGATTGTCCTTGTTAAACATTAGTATGTTAACGTCAGTACCAAGAAATAAAAGTAAATTCCTTAGCTTTTAAGGTAGGTTGGAATACTTTTTGAATACAGAGGGTGGGCAAAATGTAACGCCTTTGACGGTGGGATGGAATTGCCCAAAATCTAATAAGTTTGCTTCCGAGTATTTGAAAAAAGAAAGAAATCGACTGAAAGGTAAGCCAGATATGACAAAAATTTTGTAACCAAACCCTTTTCCCCCCCATTCCAATGGGATTTCTACAGATTAAGCAGGATTATTACGTTAATGTATATACGTTATACGGGGTATAGCATTTGGAAAGTAGTGATGACCCGTGCTATCTTGTTATTGATCTATGAATAGCCATAATATTCCTTTATTTTAATCCTCAAAAGGAGAATTAAATGTTCATAAAAAATCTCACCAATTAATCCTGAGTGTTAAATGAAAAGTGTTTTTCAACATACGACTGTAATGCAGGTATAGCTACAAGCTATACCACTTAAGGGACTAAAAACTTTGGCAATATCATAAACCATGGGAGATATTATTTTCTTGCTCTTGCAACAGGTGATGTGTTTGGATTTTGTCACTTACTTGACACATGTATAAATACCAGGAGATCAGTGATAATCCGTAGTTTAAAATATTCAAGGCATCGTGATATTGTATTTCTCACAAAAACACAAGTTAATGTGTGAAATCCATAGGAATGGAGAAAAAAAGTGGTGTGTGTTACAAACCCCCGCCTATTAGAGTATTTTTCAGGCGATTTCTTTCATTTTTCAACACATTAAAAGTATATTAGATGTATTTATAAAACAACAAATCTGTTGATATGTGATTCCATTAAAGACACATCAGTGTGTGCTTAAACAGCAAATCAAAAATATCATCAAAAATCAGCTTTTTGCATGTACAACAAGTACAGGTATCCTAACATACCCTGCAAATGAATAGACCAGAAGACAACCTAATAAGGACAGAATTGAGATTGTAGTCATTACTGTCGAACGGACACTTACTTACAACACGTAATGGAATGGAGAATGTATCTTGGAACACTGCCGTTTTCTTCCTTTCTTCAATTCTACAGCTGCAAAAAAGTAACTGATGAGCATTCTACCGGACTTATCCTTCACTTGAAGCTATTCCCGCAAATTTTCACATCACTGAAGTTGTCTTTAAGGTCAAGATCATCTGTAATTCCTTGCAAATTTTTTGATTCACGTAGTAGAGTAAACATCGTTTACATAGAGAGAAACATGTTCTTCAGAAGTGATTTGAGTAAAAAACTTTAACATTTAAATTATTGGTAACAATAGATGGGGAGAATAATTGACGGATTATAAAAAAATAGACCACAGTTTACTTCGGATCAGCAAGGATGTCGTGCTTAACCTAACTGGAGGGTAAAACCATTTGTATTCAGGTTGAAAAAACAGTGCGATATTGAATTTAAGTTTAATACCAATTTAGTGAAGAAAACTTCATCTTTGGTTTCTCGCAATGTATGGTGCTTAGTATACTGTATTTGTGGCAAAATAATTACCTTAGAGATGTAAAAAAAATCTCTGATCAGTTCCAATTAGTTCAGTGATCTGGGGTGATTTCCAAAACCACTCTTATAACTGAACATAGTAAGTTAAGTTGTTACGATATTTTTTTTACTTATAATTATGTTACACCAATAGCCTTTATTCAAAATGATGTTTGGTCACAAGAAGAAATCGATAACAACTGAAATTGCATGTGGAATGGATTTGCTATAATGTGTTATGGTATACGTTGGTGTCAGTCTCTCCGAATGGTATGGCTTAAATCGTCAACTGAATTTTAGGTCTTCTCCGCAAAATTACATAGTTTCTGATCCCAAAGGCCGAAAGACACCAATAAAAATTTCTGATAGCATTCTTATCTTAAAACAACCCAAGCAAACATTCAAGCAAGAATAGTTTAACCTTTGAAGAAAAAACTTTCCTTTGAAGTAGGGGTTTAGTTGACTACACACTGTATAACATAGATGAAACATTCATATTCCTCAACTGAAAGTAGGAAGTGCTCTTAGTGGCTGAGCTATGGGTGAACTAAATAAAAAAACCACAAACATGAAGGTATTGACATTATCGTGGATTGTTTTTGTGGGTTCACCCTTTGTAATTAAACCTCTCTCAACCTGGATAATCTAATGGAAGTAGAGAAGTGCTCGTAGGGCTGGAGCTATAGGGGCCCAAATAAAAACAAAACACATGACAGGATATTGACATTATCGATGGAGTGTATTTTGTGGGTAACCCTTGTACTAAAGGTGCATTTCGTGATTCCAGCACCTTCTGTTTTAGTCATAGTTATTCAGATATCCTAGAGAAAAAAGCTATATTCACCAAATTTGTTTTGTGTTGATTCCCGATCTTGCGGTTTTTTGTGTGTTATGAGCAAATGCATGTTTCCCACGGTCCCATAGGCTACTGTTGTGCGTAATTTCTGTTAAAAAGTGCAAATTTCTTATAGATACGACCGATCCCCGGATTTGCACGTACGATTTTGTACAATGAATTGCTAGGCTAACGGTTTCAGCTGACTAAAAATCTCAAATTTTTTAGTGTAAGTTGTGGGGACGAGGTTGTGGATCACAAATGCCCCTTTAAAAACCTCTCTCAACTGAGACCCAAAATGAAACCAGACATATATCATTTCATGGGTTGCATCTTTTGGGTACCCTTACCTACCCTGATGGCATTGGAGTTGGTAGTAGATGGCCTATTTCATTTATTTCAAGGGTTGTGGTGGTATGCATTTTAGAGTTTGTCTTGCTTACGGGTAATTCTACTGCTGTTGTATTATATGGCAAAAACAAAGAATTGTATATCCTATTGTATTATAAAGAAGCACTGAAGCCAATGGTCAACTTGGATTTCCAGAATCACTTTACTCTAGAATAACTTTTACTCCTAACCCAATGTTAATTTGTCATAGCTTATTGTTTCACAATGCTTATGAACAGACTTTTAAATAAAAGTTGTTTACTACATGTATGCCACAAATTAATGTCCCTAATGGGTTATAACATGGCAAATGTGGACACAACACTTACACTAATTTGCCTTTGCGTTAATGCATGCCATGTGGCGAGCGCTGTTGAATATACGCTGAGGATGGATATAAGGATGCTGTGGTATTTGTCCATGCATTTCGATACTTCATTTGAAAAGGTCTAGTTCCTTGAAGTAATATGTACAACTGCACCAACTATTCTATGAGGGGGGTTGGTATTATCAAATGGATAGCCTATTAGGGGTCACTTTGATATCCTTAAACAGGCCTAACAAATGTGGAAGATATCACTACACTTTTATGTTGGGACTTAGCAATTCAAGAAAGTACTGAAAAGGAAACTTGAAAAAGTTTATTTTTTATAGAAAATGTTCCTTCAAAATAAAATAATGTATTCAAGTTAGGCAAAACAATGGTTTTGTCTCTTAAAATTAGGGGAAAAATGGTTGTTTTATTTGGATTTTGTTTTCTTTTGCTTAGATTTTTTTTACATCCAAAAGCCCATGCTTCAAAAATGTATTGGATTTGGGCCAGATAGTTTTTGCCCTTCACGTCAAATTTAAATTTTTCAGAAAAAGGCCAAAATAAGCACACCAATCATGTAATTGGTACATGTTAATTCTGATATCATCAAGTTATGTGAGTGGTTTTCTCAGACAAACATTTTTCTGGCCTCTACGAGTTACGAGAGACCATTTTAGGTAAGTTAATGTGAGTGACAAATCGGGATACAAACCTCATCAGGCTTCTCGTTTTTATACATCTTTGGTGTATTACATAGTAAGTAGAACAAATATTGACTGCTCACTCCCGCGGTGACTGGAGACCGTGGGCCTAATATTTCCCGAGACCGAAGGTCGAGGGGAAAATAGTTAGGGGCCCCCATGGTCTCCAGCACGAGGGGAGGTTTTTTAAACCCATTTAACGATATGGACAGTCAATATTTGTTTTATTAACAAATAAAAACTATTTCGTCATTTGAAAAAACTTGCCCAGTCTCGTCGAGATCAGCTGCCACCGCACTCAAACCTAGTTAAGATACCAATGCAGGGAAAAAAGTTCCATAAAAATGAACTATTACCCCGTGATGGGGGAAATAGTTGCTTTTTTATGGGGAACTTTTTTCCCTCCTGTGGGGTGAATTTTGGGGAGTAGTCTCAAATATTTTATGTCACATGATATAGTATCCACAATCAAATGACAGAAATATTTGTGTTATATAATAGCATATATAAGGTATACAGACAGTAGTAATATAAAATATTATAATATGTAACATCGTTTAATATTTGCACACACATATGATATTTGGTTCTATTTCAATATAGTAGTATCAAAATGATTATTGCATAGATTGTTAATAAATGTCATTAATGACGTATATAGTAGTGGATTCTATTCATTTACACATATGATTTAGTCGAAGGCAGATTACATGGGTTCCATTGAACCCCCTAAAATCTCAACCGATATGCCACAAACTATATATTATGATCCTTATGGACGAATAATTTGAGATAATTTTTCAAAACTAAATCGAACCACTTTACATGACTGACCTGTTAGATTCAAGCTGGCCAGCCAAACGGGACCCCGTGGGACAATTTTTGATTTCGGTAACATCAAACTGCTTTAAGAAAATGTCGCAAGATTCTTAAAATCATGTTAGAATTTAGTTTTAAGGGGGTGCATGGAAACCCAATAATATACTAGACTACTTCATGTCAAAACCATGTCATCATTCAGATATCTCTGAATTATAAACAATAGTTTGAAGGCCTTATTAGTTATTAAACAAGGTTTAAAATCCGTTTTTGTCCCGTGAACGAGGGTGGCGGATACACCTCAAAATCAGCAATACTGCTGTGTGAGGATTTATTGGAGCAAATGATAATTGACCGTATGCCCTTCCCTGCGCCAATCCACCAGTTTTCGGCGGTGGGCCTAGCCCTTGGGCAACAATGCCCACTATACAAGGCAGCATGGTGATGGATGGCCGCCAAGCTCTCCAGAGTTGACGCCCTGTACTTATCTCTTTTATTCTTACCAGGGTTAACCAGCTAACCCTCCTCATCAGATTTCCTTAGAAAAATCGATGGGCGGGGGGGGGTGAAGGTTTAGCCGCCGACAACTCGCCTCTGGGACAGGTAGTACTCTTTACCAGGATACCAGTAGCAGGCCTCAAAAGGAAACTGACTGAACAGCTTCTTAAAGGTGATGTTCCAATTATGTCTATTGTATTCACTACTTGATACAGAGCATGGTACTCGCACATACACCCCAACAAGAACCGTGGGAAACAAATAAACTTGTGGGTTTTAATGGTAGAACGGAATATAATGATATGGCAAAGCCCTATTCATACTCTGTAATATGATGGTAAACCATTTAAAATGATGGTGTTTTGTTATATTCAAATTCAGGACAACAATGGAAAAATACGGCCTCTTTCACTGAATCAAAATCAAAATTTCTGGTCTGGGTTAATAGGGAAGGGGGGGGAGATGCACCGTTAGCCTATGCGTATTATATGAAGAGGTGAGATGCAAAAGGTCTTTATGTCCATATTTTTCTTTGATTTACTTTTAGTAACTAAGCATTTTGACAGAAGATTTGTTGGTAGCACTTCAATTTGAGAATATCCCTAATGTCCCGTAAACCTCCAACAAAACCCACCACAAAAAAAATCACAGAGTTGGACTCCGTCTTGGGTTAGTGGGAAATTGCTCTAATCTGACAACAAAAATAGCACTGAACCTCATAAATTTTTGCGGTGATTGTCATATTTTCCTAGGAAACGTTAGGGATATAATTTAATATTAATCTTTGGACAGTTTGTTCTGGGAAAACCGATATTAATTTTATTCAACTCTTTTGGAGTTTATAAATGAATAACAATCACCAGGTAACTAAGTATATAAATTCAAGCATGCTTATAACCATATTAATATGGAATTTTTTTTACAAAACTTTGTCAAGCCTTGTGCATATCACTTTCACATATTTATGATCTCAACAGGACTTACAATAAGGAATGGCGATAGATTTGTACAGAGAGTAGTAGTTATAGAACATATGAGGAAATGTAATGTAAACGTTAGAGTTAAAGGTGCAACGAGACTCGGAGAGATTTTGAGGCACACAAATATTGGGTCAAAATAATAATTTCATATAATTAGACCCTCAATAGATCGTACCTATTTGGCAACAGAAATGTCTAAAAATAGACAACCAAGTGTATTTATTTGTATATTTCAATATAAAAACATATAGGCGAATTTCGTATTTGCTCCTATACGAAATTAGAAGTTCAATTTTGTACCAATAAGAAAAATACTTAGCTTAAATCCTTCAGATGGGGATATTTTTGATGGAAAGCTTTACATCAGCGCAAAAAATTTGAACTTTCGATTTTTAGTGACACCTCATATGTGAAATCCTTAGTTGCACATTAATTACAAAGTGGTAATTTAATTGGTTGATAGAAATGGGTCGTGATTAAAGTGAATGTAGTGGCTTACCCTAATTTGTGTAAAGAAAACATACCAGGCTCAGTGCACCTATTGACTTTACTCCATCATTTACAAGTTGTTGTACTACAAGTCTGAATAAGCTTGTAATTCAAGGTGCATGAGCACCTTTCCTTTTTGTAATAGTAGTACTGGATACTGGATGCTTCAGGGGACACGCTGATATTAATGCATGCCCAAGGCCTTGGTAAAACACCCTATTTCTGGTTTTGCTTATCCAGGCACCAACAGGACCATACAATCTTTGGGACAAGCTAAATAAAAAAATATGCAAATTAGGTTGATCTTTGCCTTTTAAAAAGGCCAGTATGTTGGAAACACATAATTTAAACCCTGACTTTTACAAGAGAGAAAAGACCCTGAATGGTTTCAGTGTTCAATATAGTATGTTCTTTCCCCAGCTTTCTTGTCTTTTTGGTTGAGAGCCAAACTGAAGGATTTCTAATTGTTTGGAAAATTAAAGCTAGTGTCACTTGCAAGTTACAAATACTGCATTGATTAAAAGAGAGAAATCCAAACTGTACGTTTTAAAAGAGCATTCATGATCCACAGCCTGGTACCCCATTTGCCTTCAAAAAATATAGATTTATACCATCTGATCCCTAGCCTAAGCAGAATATTTTTTTTGTCTGATAATATTACGGCTTACTTGAATATTGTATTACTCTAGTTAATTGGCGATTTTCCTGTCCGTAATTGGCCCAAATACAACCAAGCGGTCATATGGAGCCAGTGCGAATAAACAGTTAGCGCCAGAACGTCAAAAACGCACGTCAGAATCTACTGAAATTTTTTTAGAAATAACCTTTATGAGAATAGCTGAGTGAACGGGAGCGATCACTGAAATGGGAACAATTCAATGGAAACAGAAGAAAGCAATCACTGAAAAGGATCAAGGTCTCGTCTGCCCGTATTTCACATTACCAATGCAGCTGCAGTAAAATTTACACCGCAGGCGGGGTAAATTGACCGGGGCGCGGTTTGTCCTAGGGGGCCCGGGGTGCTATGGGCCCGTTAAAAAAATAAAGTTCCAGCCCTTGCGTTTATGACAAAAAGTCAGAGAGGGAGAGAGATGAGAGAGAGAAAGTGAGAGGAGAGCGGGAAGATGAGTGAGTGAGTGGAGTGAGAGTGTGTGAAGAGAGAGCACATTGGCAAGATACAGGGGCCCCATTCCCCTCTGCAGCAATTACCTACTTACGGTGAGAAAATACTTGTAACCAAAAGAATGAAAGTTCCAATTTTTTACGCGCTACGCGTGTTAAATAAAATTTAGTGTTGGCTGTTGCCTCTATTGGTTTGAAAATTTACACAAACACAATTAAGTACTGTTTTATAAAACGAAAAACAAAAAAAAAATGGATCGTCATGATTATGAAGTGGGGACTACTTACCAATTTCAAATTGTTTCTATCAAAGAACATGAGAAAATGGGTTTTTGTGAAGTGAACATGCAAGGGTTCCGCGCTTCGTACCCACCCCCCCCCCCCCAGGCGCTTCATATACGAACTATCCATGAACACTTTATCTATTATTATTGAAACAAAACTAAAAAACATCAGCTAATTACTTTACAAAAACGGTATCATACCTCTATCATTAAAAAAAGTGGAAAACAAGTGACAAATTTAATTATTGTTTCGATCCAACTTGTTCATGAGAAACGTGTCCTGTGTTGGAAAGGTGAACACTGCAAGGTTCCGCGGTTGTTTTGCGGAGGGACAATCCCCTCCCGCACCCACCCCTTGGGCTGTCTCCATAAACACTCTACCATATGAATATTTCAAATCATCAAAAACACCTGTAATCAAACATTATAGGGCATACATGAAGATTTACACACCCCCGCCCGCGCATGGCCAATTCCAGCCACTGTTAACTTCAAGTTCAACCCCCCCCTTCGGTATTAGAGGGTTCTGGGAAAAAAAACGACGTTGGTTAAAAGGGCCCGTAACTCCAAGGTTCCATTAGGGCCCGCATTTCTCTCGGCGGCCCAGTGCACCCGCAACCATAAATCTCAATTTTTTGGTTTTATTTTTTGTTCTTCTTTTACCGTGGATTCGATGGATTCCACCCTTGCAGCTGATTCATAGCGCCACATGATGTCATGGCAAAAAAAACAGAATAGTAATGGCGAAGGCGTTTACGATAATAGTCTATTATCTGAAGTAGATTGAAGTGAGGATGGGAATGGCTCCGGTGGATTTTGTAAAGGGGCCAGATGGACTTTGTCATATGCACAACAACATCACTGTCGATTTTTGGTTTTGTTGTTTTTTGTTCTTCTTTTACCGTGGATCCGAATGAATGGATTCCACCCTTGCAGATGATTCTTCATTAGCGCCAAACGATGTATGGCAAACAACAGAATGTATGGCGAAGGCTGTTTAAGAATTATCGTTATTACTGAAGTAGATGAAGTGAGAAATGATGTAATGCCTAATGGCTCGGGGGGTGGATTGGTAAAGGGGCCAAGCTGACTTTGTCATCTGCACAACACCATCCCTGGCGACGTCCACCTTGAATTTTAGTGCTCCCCACAGTTTCAGCTTTTAATGAAAAAGCATGCTACCAATATCTATAAGATAAGATGCCTTTAGTGCCTTGGATGTCTAGTGTTAATGCGAGGGGCTGCTGGTGGACCTCATGAAGAGACGATCCAGCTGAAGAATCCCCTTCGGTGTTCAATCTATAAATTAAGTAACAAAATCTATAATATGCGTGCTGTCACCTTTGGTTCTAAAATATTTTAAAAACTATTTTTGCGGCCCAAAAAAAAAAACATGTCTTTGGAACATATACACTCTGGCTAGGAACTCAAAGGCATGTTTTAGAATCCTTCAGGGAAAACTTGAAGGTATAGTAGGCCACTATTGTTAATAAAGAACATTGAAACAAAGGATTTTTTTTTTTTTTTTCACGAAACCCTTGAAGTGTGTAGAATAGAAGTTGATTTTCACGAAAATATTTATAAATCGATTTTGTACGGTATCATAGAAGAGTCAAATGCTAAAAAGAATACAGGTAGCCTCGTTAAAGAGGCCCTGATATATACTTAAATTTGGCGCTTCATCCATATCTGACTTTTATCAGACGCTTTTGCTTCAGTTTTTTGCCATTTTCCTGTAGGTGTGTAAATTATTTGTCGCTTGCTTTTTGCCACTGCAATCTAGACTACGAATTAGGCCTTTGCACTCTGTTTTGCCTTTTGCTAAAGCGCCGGCGCGGTACGCGTTGATACAACGACAGAGTGCATTGACATGGTGTTGTAACCCAGCACCATAAGCTTGTGCGTTATAAATACGCCAAGATAGTGTGCTGTAGTTGCATGGAGGTTTTTGATCCCATAATTGCATCTGCGACGCACCTTCAGCCAGCAACCGCCTGTTTTTCTGTATTTCCATAGTAACGAATAGTTTTGTAAAACTGAATGTCCATATGCCCAATGGCTGGGGATACCCAACCAATGTACAACATATCAGAACTTGAGATAGAGCCATCTCTGGGAACATACGGGAACAAGGGTGAGAATATTTTCTTTTATTATATAGATGTTCTGTGAACCATAAGCAAAATTGAAGGTGCTAGGATCACGAAATGCAACCTTTAACTTTAAGGGATTAGCAGCGATTTGCTAATCCGCAACATCGAAAAAATCATCAAATTCATATTTTTTATATTTTGTTACTGGCATGGATTGCGAACATAAACATGCAAGTGGTAGGCTTGAAATCCGGTTATACTATTAACAAGACAAGGCAGAAGTAGTAGTTTAATCTATTCTATAATTTCTATACATGCGTATCAAAATTCCGACTTGAGATCAAATAGCTTTCCGATGAATATCAAAGTTTTAAGCGTGATATTGTGCCACATGATCAATTACGTTTGGACCTGAAAACACAAACATTATTGATCTTTGTTTAGTCGTACTGGTGTAAACCACAAGCAGCTGTTAGTGCAGATTTTGGGACAACGTACGGTATGTCTATTTGCAGGAGATGGTATGACAAATTTCCTCAAATACTTCATTTTTTTTCACTATTTTGGTGGTTTTTTCCTTATATAAAACACTTAGCCCCGATTTATAAGTTAAAAACACGCATTTCCGCTTTTTTCGATTCTCTCGCATATCGCTGATAATCCCTTTAAATGATAACTATTTTCCTATCCAATCTTCATAGGATTCATTTTAGGCTTGAGAGATCAACACCCAATGATATCGGTTTATGTAATAAAGTTTGATAACCATGTTCTCACTACTCTCTTAATCATCTCAATTGAAATTAGAGCAGACACGCCCCTGTTTATCCAATGTCTTTGTGGTTTATCTGATGGTAATTCCATCCACATCACAAGTTTGTTGAGTGACCGGTAGTGGACAGCGTCCCTCTCCTGGCAATAGTCTGTCAAGAACACAGGACATGTGTATGTTGGGGCGGGTTGGACGCGGATTTAAGCAACCTGGTTGAGCCAGTAAACTGGAAATGGTATCAAGAGGATCTTGGCTTGGATTGTTGAACCATCATTTTGTCCGGTCCCATCTAGCGCCCTCTAGGAAGAGACCCTGTTTGATTCGGGAGGGAGAAAATATTTTTAGGTAGTTGAAATGATATGTGTTGCAAGCAAACAAATTGCCATTGGCTAGGGAATCAAGAATATATGACCATACAGGGTCGTGCTGCAAATAGGGGTTTAGTTCAGCTTTGTGGTTTATAAAAAGAACCTGTTATGCAAAATACTGTGGTCACTTTTTCAAAATTGTTTTAATTTGTTGAAAAAATAATAGTCAATTCTTAATATGAAGAAAATTATCTAGTTCCTGCGTGAATCATAGCTAGTCTGATTAATTTGTTTGCAGGAATTGTGAATATTGAATATTCATGAATGGTAGAATATTGGCATAATACATAAATCCTGTATGACTGTGCTATACCAGGCTTTATTCCATTATGTGCTAGCATGATAAAGAGTATGGTGCCACAGGGTGACATGTAATATGCTGAATATTTTCATGAGCGTTAAAAGGTAAAATATGGAATGTACATTATTGATTGTAATTAGACAAAATTTTGTCTTTCCTGAATCAACCACTGTATATACCATGTACATGATTTCTTTTTCAATAAAAAATTTCACCAGGTTGTCGTTAATGGATTTAGTTTATCTTCCTTAAACAAGACCACTGGCACATTTGGAAAAAACAGGCGCCCTCAAGATTTTTGCAGGTTGTAAGGCTTTTATATACAAAAGCCCTCACCCAAAAATGATTAAGACCAAAAATCAAAAAAAGCTTCCCTATGGTAAACGGAACGATTTATAATTAACGTCGCCGCACGTTAAATTCAGCAGACGACGGAAAATGGCGTTGACACAAGGACCACGCACGCCGTATGCATGTGTCCCATTGATATGCACACTGTTTGTCGGTCTATAACTTTGTGGTTTTATTAAAAAGGTGCATTTGGGATTCGCCCCTTCTGTTTTATCATTGATAACTAGATATCCTTGAGAAAAGATTTTATAAAATTGAGATGAATTCGATCTTGCGGTTTTTTTGTGACTGGTAATTGCTCGTTCCCAAGGTCCCATAGGCTACTGTGCTGTAATTTCTGTCCGTTTACGGACAGGAAAATAACAAAATTGCGATATTCTTAAGATGAGACCAAATTTGCACGAAGATTGGGCACACGTGGATTACTAGGCTAACGATTCAGATTGTTGTTTCGATGAATATAAAAATCTCAGCATTATTTTTTAGGTAAGTCGATGGGGAAAAGGATGTGGATCACGAAATGCCCCTTTAAATATCATGAGTCGAGTCCAAAAATATTCAGAATAAACACATGGCGAAAAACTTAAAAGTGGGCCTACAAATTACCGGATATCTCATATCAATGTTCCCTAACTGTTTTGGGTTATGTTATTTTTATGTGTAAAATCTATCTCGTTCTTCCATGGACTAGACTATCATTTGAGAGCAAATTGAAGAAAGTTAATATTTGTAAAATGTGGCCAGTGTCGCTTTAATGAAAAATCACATTCAACTTCGAGGGTTTAGGGCAAGAAGGCCACATCTGCAATAGCTGCCAATGTTAGATTTGGCAGGTATGAACTTAATAAGAACACAACTGACAAATGGCCAGCTATGAAGATGGGGCGCCTCTTGCCCCCTAAATACGCGTCGCTTGTATCTAGAAGTAACATGTCCAGGAAATTATCCATGCACCAAACACAATTAATGCCGCATACAATTTGTTCTCAGTATGTCAGAGTATGGTACTATTCTGACAAATGAAGAATGCAATGCTTGATCAATAAAAAGTAAACTTCTCACCAGTTAGTAAATGGATTACGAATGTAGGGGGATATGTTAGTTCAACTTACCCTTTTCGCAGTTTTGAAATTTTGAACATTAACCCTTAGGGGTTAAATATTTTTGTGGGCGTTAATTCAACATGGCATCAAATAATAAAGGCCTAAGAGTAACATCATGGCAGATAAGGCAAAGAAAGTTCCACATGCAAATGACCTTAAAACTCTTTTTCAACTTATTGTTTCATATTCTGTCTTCAAAATTTCTTTCAGTAAAATTATTTTTATTTTCACAAGTTTCACACCAGTACATACTGCGTCCATTCGTTAGTATGCCACAAAAGGCACGAGATGTTGAAAACGTTCATTTTCTCCTCAATGGAAAAATATCAGACCTTAAAGCTAACATTCGGCTTGAAGAGATCATCATATCTCCTACCCAATAATCATGACAGAGTCAAAAAAACATATGTTTATAAATCATATTTAAACTGAGGCCTGATTTCCTTTCCAAGTTGGACTGTGACACATATGCATTTGCCTTCTTGAGAAGTGAAATGCCCCAAAATACAAAGAACACCCCAAAAGAGAAATGGAACGTCCCCTCCTAGTGACCCCAGGTCACACACCTGTCGGCCATTGCTACTTCATTAGTCCGTTTGGCCCAAGCCCACACGGACGCACAAACTTTTAGGCTGGGACCCACTGGTCAAAAGTCGCTTAGAAAAGGTTGGACCTGCCTCCGAACGATATACGAATTTTGACCTCAGATAAGGTTAGGTTAAGATATCTTTGGCTACCCCAAATGCTGTTTTTGTAATAAAATATCTTCTTGTCCGGTGATGTGTGGTGCTAGAACATGGAAGGGTATAAAAATGCTAAATGAAAAAGTAGCTATGAAAGCAGTATTAGGGGTCGGGGTTATCATTAACAGATAATCGGGAGTTTAGTATGATCATAAGCGATTAAGACATCGCCAATAATAAGAATAATGATGATAGAGTCTATCTGGCGAAAAAAATGCAAAATAAAATAAACAATAGGCGGAAGAAATTCGGACAAATATCGAAATAATCTCTACAAAATAGGGTGCTTACTCTTCACAAAAGTTGAATTATTCGAGATTTATTGCTTTTAAGTACT
>JAMKCH010021571.1:0-35554 GCA_023653785.1 Ophioderma brevispina
GACGCCGGACGAAATCTTTTAAACACCCCCAGCCTGACGTTAATGATCAAGACCCATGTCACCTTTGACCGATTCATTGATTACAGAGCGTCACAAGTGAAGGAGTATCGCCATGGTATTAAGTGATATGTCAGAATTCGTCAAAACTTAAGAGGTATTTTGGAAAATAAGGATCTAATTCTGCCGAGTAGCACGGCCAAGTTGTTTAGGTTAAGTAAAGAAGGGTTGAGTCAGTGTTGGATGGTTTATAATGTCATATTGAGGTCGAATAATGGAATTTATAAAGCCACGATGATATCGTTATATCGCGATTATTGCGGTATTTTTAGGTCGCGATGTATGATATCAAAAAGGCCCGCGATGCCCATGCTTACCGGTGCCGCCGGATCATTCGGACAATTCACTCAGTTCAGCAGTTCGTCATGATAGAGTGCGTCCTTAGGACAGTTAAATGGTTGTCATTATCGAAAATGGTTGCGTCACAAGAAAAGTATTTGAAGTAGAGTTAGATACCGCTTGTAAGCAAAGGTGCGTCACATTTGAGACACAGGGGTGCGTCATTGTGTAGGTAAATCCGCCTCACATTGGAACCAAATGAGCACCATTCCCGGGGTCGCATAGTGCGACATACAACTGACAGGTGTCTTTTTAAAAAGGTCTATACACGGTAAACAAACCACACCACGAGGAACAAAAAATTCGTTTTCCAAACCCATTCAGACGTTGCCGGCCAACCCATACAAAAAAAAGGTAACTAATTTAGGCGGGGTTTATGTGGGTAAGTAGCGTTCCTTATAGTAACACAAAAACCAAGAAGAGAAAAAAAAAAAACAAACAACAATGCGATCTCCAGGCTCCTTGCCGTTACATCATCATTAATTTTTAGCTCTCGTATAAAACATGTGGCTTTTGAAAAGTGAGTAGTAGAGAGGGCCGTTTTTTACTTCTTTTTTTTTTTTATTTTCACCGAAAATTACCAGCCACTGACTTTAAGCTGCATCAGATATGGTGAAGCTTTTTTTGTTAGGCCTATTTTACAAGGAATAGACCTCCTTGAGGCGGTACTTTAAAATCTCATGAAACTGTGATGGTTAATAACACAAGTAAGAGACATTAAAATTTCAGGGTTGCCGAAAAAAAAAAAAAAAATTGGCCTTATCCCAAAAAGTGAAGAGGGAGGGCTATAAGAATCGTGATATTTTGAAATCCGCCTAACAATTCAGAAATAACCCTTGCTTTTTGTATTAAAACAATGACGAAGGCTAAATTTGTGATTTCTTGGCTACCAACGTCTGACTAGTCCATGAAATCCGGCCACACACATCGACGCGTGAGCAATGAGTGACAGGTGCACAAAAAAGAATTGGTACTAGAGACTTCTCTTCGAAGCAATTTACACAACACGCACAAAAAAAAAAAAAAAAACCACATTTACAGTAAACCCTTCGTTAAAAAACGGCATTTCGTCAATTATGTTATAAAAGAAGGAGCGCTCGGACGACATTTGGCTAGATATCTCCTCGAGGGTGTGGCTTAGCATCTCTTGTCAAGGAAATATAGAATCACGGCCGCCAAAAAACACCGAATGAGTAGTTCGCCAGTGCATGCTACGATACAGGCGTGGAGCAATGAGTACAATGGACCAAAAATTATATTTTTCCGAAATAGGTAAGTGAAATGACATCAAAAAATCTCATATGAATCATGAGATACACATGCTTGCCAGGAGTACTTAGGTTGAGTAAAATAAAGTTAAAGATAAGTATTTCCTTCTGCAAAGTTGAACTTCGCTGAGTTCAGGAGGAAAAATGGCGATAGAAAGTCATATAATGGCAAAGTTCTGTAATCAGTACCTTAGTCCTGAGTATATGTTAATGTAAACTAGGCTCCACCACTCAATGGAATTCATTGACATCGACTTTATATGGCAGTGGGTGTACATATACGAAGATATGGGTACCTATGGGGACTAGAATAGTCCCGACCTGCAAAACTTCATTGAATTTTAGAGTAACACAATGAGACACATGCACGGTTGTGTGAACTCAGTGTACACAAAATTGAAATTTTTCATGAAGAAAATAAAAACAAAAAAATGTACGTCTATACTGCTTGAAATTAGCTTGCATGTGTTCTCCTAGAACTTGGGTTATTCAATCATATATTGCGAGTAATTATTTACTAGTACTGACTGACACTATACGTAGTCGACTAGTACTGACAAAATTTCAAAAGTCCATTTTAAAAAAAAAATTATAGTAAAATTTTGGCTCCAGCCTCCACCACGAGGAATTATTCAAATTGAAATTGACTTCCTTAGTTACTAGTTAGCCTTAGGCTACGGATATAATCGTTCCAATAATTGTAAAACTTATGGCATCTCTTTTAAAATTGGAATAATCTTTGGTGCCATGATAATTTACAAACTGTACTGTGGAGTTCCAATGCCTTTTAAGGTTTTGAGATATTTCCTAGCTAGATAAAAAGAAAAAAATGATGAACTACCTCATATTTGAAATCTCCTTAGGGGTTCCAATGTCGATAATAACAAGTTGCATCATCTTTGGTGCACAAGATGACCCCCAAAATAATATACACAAATTTCTATTTAGGGCGATCCTGGTGACGTCATATACCACTGACGTCACCGGCGATCCATCATGTAGTCCTCTTTCCCTTTTGGGGCTCTACCTGACCGGGAATGTATCTGTAGCTCCAGATTCGAGTAGAATTCACAAGGTGTGGTGGTAATTGTTCGGCCCGGAATAGGGTGAAAAACTCTAAGTTTACGTTAGCTATGTCCTGAGTCGTTTTTAGGATTTTGGATCGCCCGGACCGTCGGCGAAATCTGGCAAAATTAGCTGCGCCAGCAGGTTCACAGATTTGGGCTGCCAAATTCGGAACCCGGTGGTAAATTTCCACATTATAATATTAAAACTACTTGAGTCATTTGATTGGTTCGGTGGTGTACACACTCTTACTGTTGTTACTGTTTTCGGACGGCATTAATACAGCTCTCCTTGGCGAGAGAGGCCGTCCCGGTAACAGCTTTGGCTTTTTATTTCCAGTATTTTAAATATTCGACTAAAAACTCACATACTCGGTTAGTGTATTTATTATTAGACTGGACAGTCATTCAATAGACTTAATCAGTGTTCAGGGTCATAGTAACTAAATCCAATTCTTTTGTGTGCATTACAGATTTGTGTCCAGACAAAGCTATTGATGAGTGTCCAGACCCATTTCTATAGAAGGTTATCTTATTGTTTAACGATTCATTTCTTTGTGCGGCAACCTTAGAATTCAGTCGTGATCCAGCCGGCCCTTTGTGCCAGAGTCTCTAGGATAGACACGTTACTCACCTCCAAGTCCCATCCTTGAAGCCAGGTAGTTTCCTTAGTCACAATCCTCTTCTTTGTTTGGGGCTTGTTTGCAATTCTTTCTTCTTTTGTCATTCTTCTTGAAGGACTGTCTTGTTGTAAACTCTCAGGCTTCGAGAAGGACAATTTATTGTTTGAATTACTTTAAGTGTTTCGTGCGTGCTCAACGCTTTCAATGACTAAGCCCTGTACCGTGGGGGATGCCGCTCATTTTGTTTTGAGTGGGATCCCCACCTGGCCTGCTGGCGTCATCGATCTTTTACCAGGGAGTCCCCTTGCCTATCTTACCGTGTAGGACTGGCGGGGATTCACCGGGACTTGATCGAGGGCGAACGGGAGTTCTCCGTGGAATTCCCTCAGGCGGCCAACAAGGCGCGGCGCCTCGTCGGAGAAGGCGGCGGCTTGTGGTGCTCCCCCGAGGCCGCCCCCACCCCCAAATGACAGGGGCTTCGGCACCGGTGGTGGACCATCCAAAACACCACCGCGGGCGGCTTCGGGCTGCAAGCGCTCCGCTGGGATCGCCCCGGGCTTGACCCCCGCTGCGGGAGCGCACTTGGAGCTGCTTCAGTCCCAGCCGTTTGGGATAGAGGTGGCTTCAAGCCTGGCTACGCCTCGCCCTTCGGGCGCTTGCAAGAATCACCGGGCTGGGGTGGTTGCTTCACATTCGGGGGGAGCGCTGCCTCAGGACCCGCCTAGGGCCCTAGGGACCGGGGGTAGCTTAGCGCTCGGCTGAGGCCTCCCCCTTCGGGGGGGAGGTTCGCCAGGCTGAGGTGGGCGCTCTCCCTTCGGGGATGGTGCCTCCTCCGGTGCAGGCGACTGCACCTGGTGATGCTGTAGGCAGTGCTCGTTCGCCGGCCTCCGGGGCTGGTTTGGGCTTGAGCACTGGTCCGGCGTCGGTCATCCGCGGCTCCCTTGCGGGAGCTGCGGTTTGTTGCGGTTGGTACCTACACGTCTGGGTTCGGGGCTTCCCTGCGGGCGGGGGCACTTGCTGCATCTGCTGCGGGATGGGCTCGGAGTCCGGCGCAGGCGGGGCTTCGCGCCCATGCCTGCGGGTTGGGTACCCGGAATGACGTCGGTTGCGGATAACCCGCTGTCACCAGCGTCGCGGCGGTGGTACCCAGTCTGCTGGGCGGACTAATGCCGTGACTTCGACCCTGCCGGCGGTAGGGATCCCGTCCACTGGGATGGGGTCTAAACTGGGGTGTGGGTCCGGGGCGATGGCTTCGGGTGACGCGGTGCCTCAGACATTAGAGGGAGGACCAAAAGGAGGGGGCGAAAAAAGGCAAACTCCTCGGTGGCAACATAGGGGGGGGGCAGGCATGATCCCGGTGGGTCATGGCTGGTATCCCGGGGTCCAATCTAGGCAGGCTGCCGCGTTACGGGCAGCAGTCTGCAAAGGGTGGAATTCGGGGTTGCGGGCCCTGGCTACGGGGTTCAGCCTCCGGCCTCCACCCGGCTTTGGGTACCCGCCCAACCCGGGGTACGCTTGGGGTGTTGCACCTCAAGAGTATCCCCCCGCATTGCCTTTCGGAATGGCCGGGCCTATGGTTTTTCCGTGGGCGGGCTACGCGGGAGTGGCGGCAGGGGACCCCCCGGCTTGGTTCCCGCGACACAAGCATTCGGTGACTGGGATGGCATAGCAGCCTGCCATGCCCAGGCTCAGTTGGCGCAGCCAGCACCCTGTCCTCCTCCAGTTCCCCCTCCCGTGGTGCCGCCTTCCGTGGCAGGTACCTCAGCACCGAGGGGACTCGTCCGTCGTCCGCCTCTGGCGATTGATGGGCGAGGGTCGGGTGTGCGGTGCGGGGCGGCAAAATCCATCCCCATGGAAGAGATGGTTTGAAGCAGGTCTATGCTCCACTGTCGGATTCCCAAGGCGGAGGGTTTGCTGAGTTGAGCCCTCGCCAGGTGTATGAGATTTTTTCGGAGGTCTTTATGGCCTTCGTTCTCTCATGCGCTGAGCAGACGGTAGTGCCTGAAAGCGACCAATTCGGTGGGTGCTGCGGCCGAGACCTCTGCTCAGGTGGCGATGGCTCTGCCTCAGAACTTTCGGGAGAGGTGGACCAGTAACCTTGTCTCCGACCCGGATAGGGCCTGGTCTAGGCGTGAGCGAAGGGTGGGGGGGACCGTGCCTCCGGTTCCTTCGGAGGACTACGAGAATCTTAGCGTGCAAGACCTCGAAACGTGAGGTCCGCGAGCGTCTCCCTCGGGGGGAGGTCCAGCCTTCTGCCTTCTCGCGGTTCTGGGAGGGTGAGCTGGCCGACTTCGACGGGCGACTTCGGCCACTCATGCGATGCTCGGCTTTCCAGCTGACCCTCCTCAACCATCTGGGACTGCAGCGGCTGGGCCGGGATTCACCCGAGTTCGCTCGGTTGTCTATCGCCGCGGGGTTTGCATCACGGTCAATGGAGGGTGCATGGCTCTCCGTCGCGCACCGTGTGCGGCGGCTTAGAATGTCCGAGCTCATCTGGCGGCCGCCTCTCCGCAGATGGCCGACAGCCTCAACAGGGTTCCCTGTCGGGGTTTCTTTTTTCGGGTCGGAGTTGAAGTCTGCCATTGAGCAGGTTGAGGAATATGATTACGAAACGAGGAGAGACCCTTGAGGCTGGGCTCGCCCAAGTGCAGGGGAAGGGCCAAGGCTGCCGCCTCGAGAAGAAGAAGAAGCGTTCTTCTAAGAGGGAGGCAGCCAAGCCCTCGCTGGCCACTCCGACAACTTCCGCTGCCTCCGCTCCGCCTGTCACTAAGTCGTCCTCCGGGACGCTGGGGCAAGCGGGAAGCGGGCAAGGGGAAGAGCCAGGCTTCCAAGCCGGTTCTCGGAAGGAGCCTGGCGTTTGAGGGTGTGGCGACGCTGTTCCAGGGCCTTTGCCCACGGAACTTACGCCGGGGGGTTACCCCCGGTGGGCGGCCGCTTAATCAAATACCAGCCATCGCCTGGCGAGAAATCGTCGGCGAGGAGTGTAGTCTCAGACGGTTACCGTCTGGAGTTCACGGCTCCTCCACCCCGTCATTCTGTCGGGAGGGTCACGCGGCTCCCTGCAGATCCAAGCGTCAGGCCCTGCTTCAAGAGATAGCGGACATTCGACGCAAGCAGGCAATCGTCCCGACTCCCTCCTCGATTCTCGAGGGGGGTTTTTGGTCGAGCTTCTTTCTAGCGCCCAAAAAGACGGGCGATTGGCGGCCGGATTATCATTTGAAGCCGCTCAAGTCTTCATCAATCCGAAAAAATTTCGGATGGAGACGTTGGGGTGGCCCATGCTCTCCGTTGCCCAATCCAACATTGTTGGGCGACTTCTCTGGATCTCAAAGGATGCCTACCTCACATCCCGATCCTTTTTTTTTTTTTTTTTCTTTTTTTTCCGTAGGAACGGAGAACCAAGTCTGGTTAAGCTTCCAAATAGAACAAGAGGCGGACCAGTTCCGGTCTCCAGTTCGGCCTGTACACGCGCCGAGAGTCTTAACTCGTGTGGTCAAGGCGTTGGCTCGGTGCTTAGAAGCAGGGGGTCACATTTGTATCTATCTAGACGATTGGTTGATCTAACCAGGCGCCCGACGAGGGATCTCGCTAGCGCCAACCCAAGGGGGGGGCAGGAGGATCAACGAAGATTGGGGATTCAGTCGTGAACCTATAGAAATCCAAAACTTCGAGCCGGGCCAGCTCCCAGTTTTTCTGTGTTTTTTTGTTTGGGCGCAGCTGGCATCTTCGCAATGGTCGTGTGTTCCCAACGAAGGGCGTGTATCCAATGTATTCAATGCGATACAGCTCCTTCCGGGGCCAGCCAAGATTGTTGCTCTGGCTTGGCTCGGTTATGGGACTAATGCCAGCCTTGTGGAATCGGCCTTACTGTCGTCATCGTATGCGCCCAATCCACCTTCTGGCGCACTATTGTCCGGCAACGGACAGTCGGGACGCCTGGTCACGATGACTGCCATTGTAAGGGACGCTCGGTCTTGGTGGAGTTGGACCAGCAATCTCCTCAGGGGCGTGGAGTTACTTATCCGCAGCCCGAGCCTGATTTCGACCACAGATTCGTCGGGTCTGGGCTGGGCACGGTCATCATTCGGGACGAGACAGCTTCGGGTCGTGGTCGATCCTGCGGAGCAGTCTCTTCACATCAAGTCCTGGAACTGAAACGGTGATTTCTGTAACTGCCACATTTTCAGGACTTGGTGGCGGTTGCAAGATCCTCATCAGATCCGACAACACTACTGTGGCTGTGTATATCAACCTGCAGCGGCGGAACGAGATCTCCCCACTCTGTGCCTTCACACTCGGACTATGATCGAGTGTGCATTGAGGGAGAGGGGATCACGGTTGCAGATGCCATATTCCGGGCGTTCACAAGGTCACTGCGGACTGTCTATCCAGAGGCGGGACCACTTCTCTGGGTGGTCCCTGTCTCATCGGGTAGCGCAACAGATCTCCGGGTCCTCCCTCGCCAGTCGATAGATCTGTTTGCCTCCGCAAGAAATGCCCAAGCTTCCGACGTCTGCCCCTGGGACAGATGATCCCGGAGCGTGGGCGTTGGTGCTCTTTCCCTGGACTGGTAGGGGATGAAGGCTTACGCCTTCCCCCCGATCCCAATCTACCACGAGTGGTACATGGTCGGGAGGGTCGGAATGCGACGGTAATAACCTTCGTTGGCCCCCTTTGGCCGCGTCAGACCGTGGTTTCGTCAGCTGGTGAAACCTGCTTGAAGGGATACGAGGACCTTCCCGCGGGACTCACATGTCCCGTGGGAGTCTCCTGGGTGTTCAAGACAGAATCTGGTGACGCTTACACTGACAGCTTGGCCGCTGTCAGGAAGCTTTTCCAGACGCAAGGCCTTTCTCGTGACGCTGCCGATCTGCCGGCCAGAGGGTGCGAAGATCCACAAACGTCACTTATTGGGACGGTGGCGGGTCTTCGCTAAGTGGGCTGCAGGACGAAAAAAATTTGTCCGGCCACTTCTGTTGTTGTCAGATCGCGGACTTCCTGAGTTCTTTATTCAGTAGTGGCCTAGAAACGAAAACAATCAAGATACAGGTCGGCGATTCAATTCTATCACCGAGGTACGACCCCTGGTGCTGTACCGAAAGTTGATGTGTCTCTGAATCGCCTCTACTTGGCATGTTCAACACCCGACCGCCTGCGAGGCCGTTATGCCTGGAGTGGGACTTGCCAACGACCTACGGAGTTGGAAAGTGTACCGTATGAGCCGATGGTTCGCCAGTTGGCCGCCATCACGTCCAAAACTATTTTCCTCCTTGGCGATGCGTCGGGCGTCGAGCATCTGAGTTATACGCTCTATCGCTGGGGAAATTTATAGTATTTGGACAGTGTCGGTGCCACTCTCCATTTCCGCCCGGGTTTCCTTCAAAAGAATGAACAACCTGGCTTCAAGGGCCCCGCAATGTTCTTACAGGACCTGGCAGTATGTTCCTTACGTAAGGGGGGACCGTATGTTGGTGGTCCGGTAAGACTCATAAAATATTACCTCGACCGTACGAAGGCCATTCGTGGTAGGGTAGAGCAGCTGTTTGTGATCACACGACCGCCGCATACGGCGGCATCGAAGAGACTCTGGCAGTTGGGTATGCGAGGTTATCACCCAGGCCAATGCGGTGAACGCCGGAGAACATGCTACGGCTCATTACACCAGAGCTGTAGCAAAAGTCTGCTGGCCTTTCACCGCGGCTTCCGCCTTGATCAAATCAGTAATAGATGTTGGCTGGCGCTCTCAAACTCTTTCAACAACATACATGAAGCATATGAGTCCCGAGGCCGGCGGTTTTGCTCGTGCCGTCCCAGAAAGGAGTGAGCATGATTAGTTCTAGGTTAAGCGATTCCCGGGAATTTAACCGGAATAACTTATATGGTGGGACGGGGAGCGGAAAGTGGGGCCTACTTGTTCTAGTGCACTTAGTAGCTTTCGCCAATCTGTGTTCAAGGGTAGGGCTTACCCGCGGCCGCTCTTTGTGGGTGACTCGGGGTTCACGACTTCTACGCTTGGGTTTTCTATTCGAATCGTGGTAGTCTCTCTTTTCGGGCGACAACTTCCTTTCCTCCGTCTATGGCGTGCTATCTGGAAAAAGGGGTTTTTCAATGTCGATGCAATTGTTATTATCGACATTGGAAACCCTAAGGCTCATTTCAAATATGATGGAGTTTGTTCGAAACATATTGTTTTCTTCTCCCGTTATTTGAAATCTCCTTTTCCAATTCGATCCCTTCCCAACCCGTCCCCACTGTTGTCGCCCGAGCGGTGAGCCTAAGGGGTTGCGAAGAGGACGAGCATGATGACATCAGTGGTATGACGTCACAGGGATCGCCTTAATAGAAATTTTGTGTATATTAGTTTTTGGGGGTCATCTTGTGTGCACCAAATACTGATGCCAATTGTTATTATCGACATTGAAAAATGATATTCCAAATAACGGAGTTAAGACAACAATACTGTTTTCGAACATTCTTTTGACGTACCCCGTATATCCTCTAATAACGCCCGGGGCGGTGCATTTTCTAAAAGTTGGGTGTTTATTCGGGGTGAATTTTTAGATGAAATATTTACCTTTAACAAGATATTGTTTCAGCCGATCCAATTAACGTCTTTGTGTAGAACTGAAGGTAAGTTTGCAAGGCCGGCGGTACTTCTATTCCTCATCGCTTGGCTTGGAGTATCCCGTTTCCTCCCTGTCATGGTTCCCGTGTAAGCAGCTCTGAAATCGCGGCGGTCCAAAGGACAATTTTTCACGCTAGTAAAAATTGCGTTCCGGCACCCTCAATTTTTTGCGTTCTGATCATATTTTCATGTCGAGAGGTCAATCTGCAGTGGCCGGAATTCGCCGCGGAACCCAATTCAATGCAACTCCACCGAAAGTTCCGGCACGAACATTTGCGGGAATCCAAAACCGGGTCAACACAGTCTGTTTCCAGTTGCGTTTACACTTACTTTTGCAATGTTTGACACTGGCGACTTGGGTCAATTTCAATTACAACTCCATACAAAGCTTTTATATCGGCCGCATCATCATTTTCCCAGAGTGAATTTCCCCAGGGCCGGTGTTTACCCGTTTTTGCTCGCAGGATTCCAACACTTGCGTTTAAGTTTTTTTTTTTTTTTCTTCAATTTATTTTTCTTCCAATTTTAAATCCTTGCTCTGAATTTATTATGAGATTTATGTCTATATGCCTAGCGTCTTGAAGTGGGGCCTGTTTGTGTTTTCGTCTCTTGCAAATTTCAAGTATACACGCATCATTTTGATATTAAACTTTTATAAGCTTCCAACTATACTGCTAGTCATATGAAACGTGTTACATTTCTGAAAGCCTAATTGTTCAATCTTTCCAAATATGCTAGTCAAAATTGCAGTAGGGGTGTCTTAAGGCCAGTTCTTTGATCAAAATATGCATGAAAAAGTAGAAAAAAAGTGTATCCTTCAAAGTGGCCTTGAGCATCAGACCAAAACACCTATCCATCAAAAACAAGCATATTTATAGTGGGGAACTGGAATTAAAATGACGCAACGGAAGTATACAATGATGCATGATTAAAAAAAAAAGAGTAGCAAGGGGAAACCGCATTTTCCATAAACTTACTGTATTTTAACAACTTGACAATAGCTTGGGGTGTAGAGAGATTTAAAAAGTGATCAATTCTAAAAAATTCTCTGGTTTTGTGTAGATATACAGAAATATATTTTTTTTATTTTTTTTATTTCATAAAAATTAAGAAAAAATAGCATCTAAAGAATTACTAAACAAAAACACAAATCAATAAGTAAAAACGAATTTGACGTTGTTCACTTGTGGAAGAACAGAGGGAAGCTTTTTTTTCCTCTGAATTTGAACTCCAGGAGATAGAGATAAATAATTAAATTTAAAAAATATGTTTTACCGTTTGGTATCAGTTCATGTGCAATGTTCTTTCATATTTAACTTTTTTATAAAAAGATAGAAACCATCTTGGCGTTATCATAATAACGCCGTAAGGCCGATCATTTTGCACTGAGCCCTGGAGCCCATGAGGTAATGGTACATGGATCGAATCCATGGGTTTCCAACGGTCACCCATGGAATGCAGGGCGCACAGTTCTTCTCCACAGGCGGAAAAAAACCGGCTTTTTTTCGCGGTTGTTTTTCCACTTGGATAAACGGGTTTCTTCCCTAAAAAACGTCATTTAAAAATTTTCTAATTTAAAGCAAATGACTTTACATTTTGGGTTTTATATAGTACAGTGAATAAAATATAGTGAATAACTCAAATAACCATTCCAGGGACCCCCCCACCTACCCCATCAATTGCATAATTTAAACTCACCTTTCATTCACGAGGCTAAATTCAAAAATTTTACTGGAAGAAACTGATTCTCACTTTTCACACCAGCAAGGCCAAGCAGAGTCTCCTGCAGACTTGAACATCTTCAAAAAATCTGTTTATAAGTCTCCCTAACCCAGTTCTCCCCTAAGGCAGACAACAAAGAACACTTAATTAGTTTGCTACTTTTATATTTGTATTTTAAATTACAATTTGGCCCTACAGATTTTAACAGCTTTTTCAATGTTTGCATGCTGACAATTACAACTGTGATGTAAATGTTGCACATGGAAAAACTTAGAAATAAGTTACAAGTAGTCTCTGTATCGGATTGTAGCAGTCAAAAACAAAATTGTGAAAGATTTTACTATAAATACTTGCAAGGTATCTAACCATGCTATAAACGTGTCAATTATTGTGAAAAAAAAACAGATTGTAAATTTAAGTAATAAGTAGCCTTGATGATTTGAGTGCAAGCGATGAATATTGTGAAATTTAGTATGTTTTGGTCATAATACATTTCTTTATTTCTTTCAGTTTCTCTTCCATTTCTTTCCAGTTTCTTCCAGTTGCTTCCGAAAGAAACTGGAAGAAACAAACCTTTTTTTCCAGTTCTTTCTTCTTCTTCTTTCCATTCTTCCGGAAGAAATAGGTTTTTTCTTTCTTCGGAAGTTTCCTCCGAACCCTGGAAAATAGGGTATCGAAAAGCATAACCAATGTCCACATGGCCCATAAGTTTGTTTTGTTTACAGCTGTAATTGCCTCAAAAATAGAAAATCAGTGAAACTTAACCTAAGTCAACTGGCGTATGACAGTTATGTTTCCCGTAACCCCGCCCGCGTGATGATTTTCTCTTCTGCCCGCGCTTGAGATGCTAAAAAGTTAAATTTTGTATTTTAAAAGAAATATCAAAGTTTTTTTTTGTATTAATCACATCCTGTGATGTGATTTTAAGTCAATTTGAAATTGAAAAGTTGCACAAAAATCAGTTGTTACATGTTATGGTGGTGGTTTGACACAATATGTAGCTATAAGCATGCTGAAGGTTTGTGACATGGCTGTTCTTCTTTCTTCTTCAAAATATTACGAATAATGATAATGAAATAGATGCTCATATGGTTTTGTTAGCTAATACACTGTAGCTATAGTCCCCGGAGCTACAAATGTTCCGGAACATAACATTGACTTTCATTTGGCCTAATTGTGAAGTCCGTACTACGTCCTATTGTCACATATTAATGATAAGGCCAAAAAAAAAAACAAGTTTTTCTCAGAAGACCCGCGCGCATTAGTTTTAAATTGCCTTTGACGGCTTTGTTTTTTTTCGGTTTTAACTCTAATTTTTTTTGTAAAAAAAATTCAGAAAAAAATGACTATTTTTTTTTTTTTTTTTTTTAATCATTAAAAAAACAAAGCAAAGACCGCATTTTCGCATTAGCATGTTTTCACTTTCTCTGAGACAAACGTGTTTTTTTTGGCCGAATACTGAACTTCACTTGATGGGGCCTGTTTCACCCAACAGATTTTCACTTAAACTCAAAACCTATAGGATTTTTTACAGGAACGGTGACCTAGTCCTTTTTTTGTGTTTTTTACTTATATCTCTACTAGACTACCTCCCATACCTAAATTAAACCAACTTATTTGTGCGTGTATTTCAGGAGACGGCCCACACAAAAATGGTCAAAATTTGACTTGATTGGTGTCAACCAAAAATACCAATGCCTTTTGTTTCATTTCAGCTCCCATATTAGCTATGTAGAACCTGTCCATTTTTACTTTGTGATTTCTTTTAGGCAACTTGGTGAAAACTTATTACCCTATTGAAAATTAATGGTGTAGCTGAGTCTCTCAAAAAACTTTATTTGGAGGCAATCAAAAATTGGTGTTGGACGTGACATTTTCCGTTCAATTGAATAACCATTTTTTCATTACCCTGACACTCCTGTGTTGGATCTCTGTGGCACTTTTATTGTACATTTACAAAGACTCCCTCATGAATGCCCACACAAAATTATATGACTGATCCTTGAATTAATTCAATATGTATTCGAAATCCTGTTCGCAATTTTCCGTTCACTTTTGTCACGTCCAACACTTTTTGCAGAAGCCCTGTTGTCTTTATAAGGAAGTTCTATGTTTGTGGTTACTTGCTCTCCGAGAGTGATTTCTCTCTACTAGTAAATTGTACCAAAGTTTTGGACAACCACTGTTGACTTGGGCTCCTTCAACAGAAATGTTTCCGTTCACAACCAGTCACTCCACACATTGGTCACTCCAAAAACACTCGGTTGTCATATTTCAAAACTAGTCGTCTGCAATTTTAACTTTTATAGTATTTTTCTAGTTGTTCCATGGATTTGTGAACTAAACCACTGAATACTTTTGAGGTGTGATCAGTTTAGCACATTTTCAAAAAAATGCACTGTTCACATTTTCAATTTGTCACGTCCACCAAGCCTTCAATCAAGCACACCATGCAAATCTAACAGCTTAGGAATATTGAAGGGGAAAAGGATGATGAAACAAAGCATTCACTAGGGGAATTTAGTAGTGTTTCATCTTTTTACAAGGCTTAAAAAATGTCAAAAAGGTAAGATTTTTTAAGTCAAAATTCTTTTCACATGTCACGCTCCAACACTTTGGCAATAAAGCTAATTATCTGCTACCATTTGGGTGAGATTGCTTGCGCATTCGGTACAATGTGTCTCCGCCTACAAATATCAATTCAGAAAATCACGCTGCTGCTCTGTTACTCTTTTGATTTTATAAATAAAACTGTTTTATGTCAATAACCGTTTTGGGATAAAATAGAAAGCAAAAAGTCAGAATTGTCCAAATTCAAGTCTCAATGTTCATATTTCAGCTGGTATGCCTGAAGGTGCAGACTTTTGCATGATATGAAGACAATCTAATTTTTTTGGCAATTATCTAAATTTCCATTAAAACCTATTTGCATTTTTTTATCAAAAATGGCTCAATTGTCAACTCTCTGATTAAAAAAAACAATTACATGAGAAGGATTAAGGTTTGCTTTCTATTTTTCCTTAAAATTGATAGTCTTACACAAAAACATTAGAAAACAATAACAAAGCTGTGACACTAAGTTTGAAACATGACCCCCCAGGTTTACAAAAAGTTGGTATTTACTGTGAAAAGGCCGATATTCAATAAATCACGGAAAAAGTGGTTTTGTGCATTGTAACTATCAGATACATCTCTGCAATCATACCCATTGGCTAATCTTGTGAATTAATTGTTCGCAGTACTTATCTTTTTATTCAAGTAGTGCTACTGACTATCTCGCATTCCTACCGAAGTCCGAATTTGTTTAAGTCCGAAGATGCAATCCCCTACTAAACCAATTATTAATACAAAGAGGTATTAACTTTTCGCTTTTGAATAGGCAATTGATTGATTGATTCGCGTGCATCTCATATTTTTGTTTTTTTTGTCATTTGCCAACACTTTTAAAAACTTTTTCATTTTGCCACACACTCTCAAATTTTGTTTGCTTGTTTTATTTGTGTATGTTTGTCTTCGCCTTTTATCATCTTTGTAATGGGCATGAGATTTCACTTTTCCGGCACACACCGTAACACTTTACATCTGTGTTTTCGACGATTGTGTATGAGGTAGAGTCTGCCTTTTACTCCATTATCTATTTTTACTTTGAAATGATCGAGTCTAATTGTCCATAAGTTGATTGACTATTGATTGACAATACGTTTTGCAAGCACATCATTGTACCTCTCTGCACATAAACAAATCGCAACATGCAACTCAACGCAGGGATAATCTTTTCTGACTTACTTCACTTCGACTTCGTAGGGTACGTGCTACTGCCTGTCAAATAAAAGTATCACATGAAATGACATGTCAACCAAACATGCTGCTGTGCAACCTATGTCTGTCCTTGCTTATCCGAGGGTTTGTACTGAGCGATACTGAGGCACGCATTCGAATGGTGTGGGTACTATTGGGATTAGTGCGAGAGTAAAGTTCAACTGTGAACATGATAGGAATTACTTGCATGCTCAATTTACTGCGTACGTATAACATGCACATGTTCAGATACTGTGAGTTTTAAGTAAATGTTTGTTTTTGACATCCCCATTGGTTGGTTGATTAAATCCCTCTTTGCATTAGGAGCACCAAATCATCTGTAAAAACGCTACCTCACCTTGATCTTATCCGTCAATTTCCCCTCTATTTTTTGAAAAAAATGTCCACTTGCTTTTCCACACATGCTGCATATGTATGATTGACCTCTGATGTACTCGGTACTGCTGTTCCCGCTTTTTTCCACGGCACTTTTGATTCGGGGTGGGTTATCACTTACGCTATTGTGGCGTTTTTCTGGATTGCGGTGGTTTGGAGCTAGCTTTTCAGGCGCCGCTTTGAAAAGGTTTTCAAGTAGACTTTCAAATCAGTTCGATCTTCATCTGGATGCTTCTGTGTCAATTGTGTTCTGTAATTCTTTCTAAGCACTTTCCTTTGGCACACCTGACATATCGAGGGTTTTATGGCAAGAATGCCCCATCTACAATAGCTGCCATTTGTCAGTTATACCTGCCAAATCTAATACCCGGCAGCTATTGCAGATGGGTCTTTTTGACCTAATCCCTCGATATAAGTCTTGCTGTTGAAACTCACAGACTGATGGCTGAGCATGTTGTAGTGGAGCTGTAACAGTGCAGTGGTGACTGGCAGTGTTTTGTAGTCGAGGTCCCTCTCATCCTAGTCGAGTCCGAGTCCCGGGTGTGGAGTCGCGAGTCCCCAGTGCTCGAGTCCGAGTCCTCAATTTCCGAGTCCGAGTCCTTGGAGTCTTGAAACTCAGTTCAATGAAGTTTAACTTTGGGATCAAAAGTTGATCACTACCCTCAAGGGGGTCTCTTGAACATGGGGGAAAATGTGTTAATAACAAAGCACCTTCAGAGAGGTTAAATGTTGCATTTACATAACGAAATATCCAAGCCATACCAATAGTACTAGTCCTTCATCACATTTGTTTTTATTTCTCAAAAATTAAAATAATTATACAGCCTGTCTAAAAAATGGTACAATCAAAAACATATTTTTTTTTTCAATATTATCTCACATAAGTCAAGTCGTTTGTACATCACATTAAAAAAAGACTTGCAGGCTTGTCCAGGATTTTTTGTTTCATCCAATTTGCTTGTTTCAATGAGAGATAACTCCAGTTTTACTCTGCGGAACACAAAATCGAGTTTGTGCCACTTTTCTGGGTTTTGAGTGAAAACGTGAAAGAATTAGAATAAACATAATTATTCACATTTGAACAGATTGAAATTCTTTAAACGAGGGATTAACTTCATAGAGAAAGTCTAAAAGATACAAAAACATTACGTATGGGGGAAGCTATAATCAGAAGTTCTGGGGCTTTAATATAAAGTGATAACATTCGACATACTATTGTTGGTTTAGAAAGAGATACCATGAGCATTTTATGGTCTTGAGTATCATGAAATGCAACTTCATACCAACACCTTAATACTTTGCTTCCAAATTCAAATTTTATGAATCAACAATTAGTAAATGCACAAAGATAGTGCAAATATTTTAAAACCATTTCTTCTCGGATTTGGAGTGTTACTTTTGGTTGCAGTACATTCCTTTTGGCATGATTTAACAGTACCAATGTTTGTAATAAATTCAAAGCTCCAAATTCAGACGTGCCAATAAATATTTGTATGTTAAAGGAGAACCCGTACAACGAATAATATTAAAACAAGGTACACGATAAAATAATTACTGACCCACCTATCGAGTGGTTTATAGGAAGAACGGAACCCTAAAAATGGAATTAAAACCATCTAGTCTGACCATGTGCATTTAAAAAATCGAGCTAGTGTATAAGTTGTTATGCGATACGAGCGGCAGTTTAGTCATACATGCCATAGGAAATACACATATGAAAGCATCATGCGTGAATGAAGATTTGTATGACGCTTACTGTGCCGTCGTATCTGCATACCACAAATACTATCCATTTTAACAGTGCCGATAATTTCAAATAGCGCATGGTCAGGACAAAATCTTTGAATTCGTTTGGTATATAATACGTTTCCCCATGAACCCACTCCAATATGTGTTCTAATTGTTTGATAAGCGTATATTATGTAAGTTATTCTTCACACGGTTCTACTTTAATTATAGAAAAGAAGAGATTTTGTCATTGAACTTATTATGTGACTATTAAAACTTGTGTCGATAAAACTAGACTTCCTTTGTGTACTGTAATCTGTGTTTTGTTTCTTTTGTTCAAGTTGGCAATTTTGTGAGCTGCAAGACAGTACAGCCCGAAAACAAACTCTGACACATGCATAAAATGGCACAAAATTGATTTTGGTTGTATCGCAGTAGTTAGTAAATTGATTATATCTCTGGATTGCAAAAGCAAATAAAGATGTGAAAAACAAACACATTGGAACGCCTGGTCTTTGTTCTTTAATAATTATGCCAAGTAAGAATGATTAGTTGAAATTTCATATTTAACCCCACCCTTTTTTTTGTCTGATTGTACACTTTTTTTCGTCATTCTATTTATACTGAAAAGCAACACATGAAAATTGTAAAGTTGCACAATTCAAAACTTGGAAATAGAATCGACAAATGCCTGCTTCGGTGATTGCTAGACGTATTCAATATTGCAGGGATGACCGAATTTAATCGGTCACTGATTGCCGAAAATGTCACCCAAACGACATTGCAACCTGGAAGTCCGCACGCCGCACGCGCACAACACAATAAGCATAGGTCTAAAATTTGAAATATTTTGGGCGTTAAAGAAAGATTTGATTTCTGGATCAATACTAAAATTAGAATTAACCGAACGGTACAACATTAAATTGATCGAGTCGATAAGTGTGGTTGGAAAGAAGGAACTTTCGATAGATACTTTATGTGGCAGGAACCTAAAAACAACGGGTTGATTGTCAATATTAACGGCGGTAGTCAGTTTTGTCAAATTTTACAATCGTTACTTTGTATTGCTTTGATGTTTTGGATAACGTTGCGCAAATATTGGAAGTTCAATCGCCGCAAATGAAGTTTGATAGCGAAAAAGGTAAATTTTTAAAGGACTCGGGCCGAGTACCGCCAGGACTCGAGTCCTGAGTGTCCGAAGTCATGAGTGTCGAGAGTCATGAGAGTGTCCGAGTCCGAAGTCCCGGGTGCCCAGAGTCCGAGTTCTTTCAAAATCGGACTCGAGGCCGGACTCGGAGTACTACAACACTGGTGGGGGACTGGTGAGGCTGTAATTGTCCACGCCGAACGATTTCGGAACGGTGGCTATGAAATGAGAGCGTCCGTCCGTTCGTCAGTTTGTAGTGATAAAAATGTTAACCCACGTGGTGCACAATTTATCTTAGGCATGGAAATCCACCTTCCCAAATCGAGCAGATCTATCTTGTCCTAATCCCCCTCCCATGCCCTGACACAAGACCAAAAACTGGTTATTTCGTACAACAAATCTGCTCGATTTGGCATTGGGGATATTCCATGCTAGAAGACAAGGATGCTCGTGGACAAGTTGTTTGGCTAACTTGATTGTTCGTGGGACCATATCTTGAAAACATCAAACCAAAAGAACAATTTTTTTCAGGCAAGATGCCCAATTACCCATTCTTATGATAAATAAAATCCACATATATCAGATTTTTAAAATATGTGGAAAAATATCACTTTCAATTTTGGAGTAAAGTTTTGATTGGGTGATCACCTGTAGACCCACAAGAGCCAAGAAAAGTTGTACTATCCATTAAGTAGTGTAAACCCAGGGGCGGATCCAGGATTCTAAAAACGTCAAAAATTAACCGGGGGTGGGGGGGGGTGAAAGCCTGAAACTGTGTCCAAATAGGTGATTTTGCAAGATTTGCAGATTACCGGGAGGCGTGTGCCCCCTCCACCCCCCCTAGATCCGGCCTGTAAAAACAACACCCCAAAACACTTTGATTTTTAGTGTGAATTATTCATTGATTTCTTTTTAAAAAGTGTAAACAATGACCTTTGACAAGAAAAGTACAGGGCAAAATAAACCCTGGGCCTTGAGCCTAACAATGGACTTGAGCCAGCCCAGAATTCCAAGGCTGTGTAATTTCCTCGTTTAGGCCTGTTATTTACACTGACAAGTGGCCATCACTGATCAATCAATGTAACACATATACTCATAGTGATTACAACTTTTCTGTAATCAATAAATAATCAAAACAAAGTTGACTGCTTTCAAATGGTGATTATATCGTGATACAAAAATTTCAGCCCACATGTTTAGGCATGCTACAGTGCTTGCTTTAGCATGTAGCAGTGCCGAGCTCTGTTGGATATTGCATCATTTATTCACGGGCATTTATTTGGCCTGAGACCTCTATAGTACATGTACATTGTACAATACAGTCTAGCATTTTAGGTAGGCCCAGAGGGTGTTTTGAACCAATCCCATAATGCATTGCAATTTGCCTATACTGTACTGTACAAAACTCATTCGGGATAAAAGGTGTACAAGAAGCTAGAGGACCATAAAACATTTCATGATCATGCTAAAAATTCCCTAAGTACTAAGGGGGTGAAAATGAGTGTAAGAGTCAGGGTTTTTATGTATTAAGAATAGGATTTTTGTGGGATCACATGACCATATTGAGGTGAAATTTCCCCAAACTGGTGCATTGTGGGATTGACTCAATACACCCTCTGGCCCTGTTCTGTCAGATTGCATTATTTGGTCTGAGACAAGAGCTTGCCTGACTCCTCTAGTAATGTACTCTATAGAGTATTCCTAGTGCCCTGTTTTTCTTCATGCATTTGCTCTACTTGTCTTTTGCATAAGGCTGTTAAGACCCCCATTTTCAGCATCGCTGTCACCCAAAGACCCCCTATTTTTTTAAAGTGTCACCCAAAGACCCCTAATATTTAGGAAATTTAGGAAATTTTCACTCAAAGACCCCTATTTTTCAGAAAATTTTGCAAACTGAAATTTTGAGAAATTTGCAGGCTTGAGAGCTGAAATTTGGCTAAAATTCAGCTTTTTGAGGCAAACATTTTCTCAAAAGGGGACCTTAAGAACTGAATTATGCTTCAACTGGGGGTCTTGGGAATGAATGGTGGCACCCCGCGGTGCCCCCCCGGGATGCACCATTCATTCATGAGAGAAGCCCTTTGTAATCACCCCTGGTAATAAGGTCTTGGGAGTATAAAATTGGTGGTCAATAGCGATGAGCCAACCTACATGTAGTTTTCAAAATTTGTTTGTTCACTTATCTCACCCCCCCCTTTCCCGGCTACTACCAATGAAATTTGAAGTTTCTTGGCAAAACTAAAGTGCGTCTATTGCCAGTCCAGTATTAAAAGTACATTAAAGTTTCCATTAATTAGCCTTGAGCTACATCAGTGCACAGAAGTTACAAAGTTGGAACTAGGGTAAACTAGGGATGGCAGTGACGAATAGGAATTAATCCGATTGTAGAAGTGTCAACTCGTCTGTTCCCCAAATGCCATCCAAAATTTCCTCCCGCTCCCCTGACTGTGAAAAATTAAGTTGTAATACAGTGTCAGTTTTAAAATTAAAATTCAGTTGTACTACAGGTAAAAATGGTAAGCCGTATTATTTCATGCCATGTAAAGCTAACAATATAAAATAGTTTGTCATGATGTGGGAAAAAAATATTAAGTAGTGGCGTCATCTATTTCCGCATAATTTTCCTTCAAAGTTTTAGCATAAATATGGTTCATTTATATTTATGTGGGAAAAAAATATTAAGGAGTTGGGTCATCTATTCCAGCCATAATGTTCCTTTCAAAGTTTTAGCATAAATATGGTTCATTATATTCACAAGAAATTCAAAGAAATAAAATCGGGGCACTTCAGTTTTTTTTTTTTGTAACTGTTTTTTTTTTTTTAACGGTAAATTATCTTGGCCAAAATTTTAAGTACTTATTTATGATTTCTCATAGCATGGGCTCGTAAAGTGAGGAGGGAGGTAGTTTTTATTTTTTACTGATGATGACACTAAAATAGACCCAATTCTACCAGAAAATTGATAGTACTGCCAACTTAAGTTTATTGTATATTGGGGAATTGAAAATTTGAAGCTGAAATTTCGGATTTACATGAGAGTATACTAAAGAGAAAAATATGTGGTTTCACGCTGAATAAAATCATACTTCATCCGGATAACATGGGCACTCAAGTTTGGCAATCAGGACAAGTACTTTTAAAGTGGGACGAAGGAATTTTTACCTTAAAAATGTAGTGGTTTTTATATGACCAGTATAGCTGTTACTCCCTAAACTAACTGAAATTAAAGACACTATCAGTGATACTGAGGAGAAGGAAGAGTCATCACTATTAGAACGAAAAGTCGAACTAGTTGAAATTTGCAGGAAGAGGTTAAAAGCTGAGTATAGGTATGGTACCAAACACGTCAGCAGATATGCACAATCTAGTGTGATTGATTAGTTTTCAATTTTCTGATATAGAAAATCATTGATAGTACCTTTAATTTGGGAGGAAGCTGTGTAATTCAGTCAAGTTTTAACTGTGTCCAATTCATGCGCACATTAAAACTCAATGGTGCACAGTTAATCGACAGCGATTTATGGACATGTTGGTAAATGCACAGACCTTGGCCACTGGCCGGGGCTAGCCATGCATGACCCATGCTGCTTAATCAATAGTCACACTGTAACAAACTTGATATAAACATCTGAATTTATCCCAAGTCTCGTACCCAGACCAGCTCTTCACATCAAGCAGTGCATTGTGTGCCTCGGATTGTGTGGCTAATTGCTTTGTGAAAATTATTTGCCTGCAAAAATGAAACACCTGATGAATGACCTGGGAGCATGGGCATGTGTATCGTGCATGCTGCCGCAGGTCACAAGTACAGGCCTCTGGAGATATTCCCTGACAACATGCTGCTGTTGATAAGGTTGCATCATCCAATAGGACTGGGAGGATGTATTCAAGCCTGCCGTCCCGCTGTGACCCATTAGCTCATTAGCATAAAATGAGCAATGGAATATCCACAGTGACGTCAGGCTCCTGGCAGTGTGAGCTTTGCACAGCTGATCGTAACACAGAGGGGATTCGCTATGAACTCTATTGCGCCTTGTCCGGAAATTTCGCAATTTATTTCTGTCTTGACCTGCTATGTGTGTAAAGGGCTTGGATTTATATTTGGAGATTTTACTTTTAGGGAGTTGACGTGAGTATTTTTATATTTTTTCAATATCATACCATCATGACCATTATTGGATATTTAAGTGTATTATTATGTAAATCAGAAAATGGGTTTCAGAACAAACAATTTATTTCAACCTTAGATCTCTGCCTTAGATACCTGTCTTATATAATTTGTGAAGACTGGTATTGTGTCCACCATGGACATATATTATGTATATCCTGGTCACCATGTGCAAAGTCTTTATCCTGCATTAAAAATTGGGGACTGAGAAGTAACATGACTGGGCCCAAATTTCAGCTCAGAAACATTTGGCAAAAAGGAAATATCATATTAGAGTATTTTTGTTGTATGTTGGTGTGTGTGTGTATTTTTTAAAATAAAAAAAAACACACTTTAATTCCATATCTCTTTTTTAATTGACAATAAAAATTCTGGAAGTAGGGCTATGACTAATCTGAATCACATAGCGCAATTGACCATAATTGATATTAAACATACATGTACATTATCCAGATAGGTTCTGAGGCAACACCTCCACCCTTGTGTATATCATACATATCATGTAATGATGTATTTACTTAAAAACCAGATGCTGGTATCTACCATTACTGTAGTATGAAAATATTTCATGGGACCATTATGTTGACTTGGGTTATACATGTACTCCCATGCACTTGTAGTGAACTTGGAACCAAGGGGAGTCAATTTAACACAGGACTATCTAATAATAAGCAATGTCTTGTTGGTTTGGTTGTTGTATTATAAAAAAAATCATTGACTCTTGGAGATCCAATGCATCCCTTATACTGGATTTTTATTTATGTTTCATTTAAAATAATATTTACAACAGTGACCGCAGTTAGTGTGATGCCGTCTGTAACAGAAACAATGAATTGCCTTTATGTTTGGTAATAAAATTGATAATTCACATGAAGGAGACCAATCTACACAGTCACAATGGGACATGGAAAAGCTAGAAGCCGTCTCCCGGAGAAATGTGGGAAGAAGGGCTCCCGGAAAAGTGGAACGGAACGAGCGACCGCCACTCCGCAACAGAAGTACAAGTGACAATGAGGGATGGAAGAGGAGTAGGGGAAGATTTGGAGGTGAACAGATCCCTCTGCACAGGAGAAGGAGGTCCTCGGGAGGAAGACAATTCAGTGCACAAACCAGTCTTGTAAGTTTATGTTAAAAATATAGTAAGTGATTTTAGAAAATTAAAGTTAAAAAAAGAGATTGTGATGTCATGTGTGTAATGAAATCACATCCCTATGGAACAAAGTGTTAAAAAATGGGGCAATTACCTCTTCCTATCAATTTGATTATGGATGTTCTGATAGTCTTTGGGATCCCTGAAAGTAGTATCTATTTTGATATGAAATGAAAGGCTGTATTTTTCTCATTGTCGTTCTGAAATTTAGCTTTCAAATCCATTAATTTGCAAAATCTAGAAAAAAAAAAATCCCCTTTAGGCTTTAATGGTCAACCATCAATATTATTAGCACAGTAATGAACAGGGCGCAGCAATATGTGCTATTGCTTCTACCATCAAAACCGTAAGTATGTTTCCCATGATAGTTGGTGTAGTGGGGAGTGTATACTTGTGTCAGGCTATATCAAGTAGAGAACAAAATAGACAATTGGAACAAGCACCTTTAAATTATATTCAAAGTTTTGTATTCCCAGGGTCTACATGTCACATATTAAGATAAAGTGTACGTGATCATGTCAGGATTTGACACATGGAAAATTTGAGCTTTGAAGAGAGGCTGAATAAAAAAATGCATAGGTTGTCACTCCTGACCGGCACCGCGTGGTACCATAGACGTAGTTACGTCTATGGTGGTACAATGTAGCAGCAACCGGCGCACAGGCTGACTAAAAAACCATTACACAAGGGGATTTGCGGAGTTTCCGACAACCTGACCCATCTGACACACTTTTTTCTGACACACTTATGAATTGGAAACTTTAACTCCCGGGGATTTGATGCTCTGCTGACTGGCACAGAATGTGAGAATCTGTATCGTACCTTTGCCTGTGATAACAGCTGGAAAATGATCCTTGAGAAATTTGGAAAAATAACATGAAAATTTTGCCTACTCTGAAGCCACTATCAGTGAATTATCTGAAAGAGTCAAAATATTTGAAAAATTAACAGGAAATATCTTAACCAGGAAAGGTGAATATGGCCATTTAGAAAGTTTCTAAGTTTTCTTTTTCAGATTAAAAATTCAGAAGGGAAGAAAAGATATGATTCACTATTCAGTAATGTGTAGATGTAGTAAGTGTCGTTGCAGGACATGATGACCAAAATATCCAGATTATGTCCTTAGGTTGCTTTTGTAGTTATCACTTGTGGCAGGTTAGGGATTACCTATTGTTAAGGACCATGCACAATTTGATTTTTGATGATTTTTTTATTTTTTGATTTAGCAAAATCACCGATAGGGCCTTGAAGTCAGTCTTGTGACAGTCCCTCGAGTGTTTTGTTTCTTTTTGTGGTTGCTCCTGTAAACAACAAAGTTCAAGTAATGATTTTGTGTATTAGTAAAAAATAACTCAATTAGCTAATATCAAAATTTCAGAGAATTGTTTTTAGAGTACTGAGATTCCCCTTCAAATGCGCAGGACAGACACCCGCCGACGGTCACCTGTGGTTCTACACCCAAGCCCCAATGTCAGGCAGGTGCTCATACCAGTTATATCATGCACCACATCAAGTATCATCCCACCTGTATCATTTTTTTAAAACCAACACTCTTCGTAATCACCAGAACAGGTATACTACAATTCTTGTAGTCCTACTAAAAGGCCACAATGTGTGTCTCAGTGGGCCTTTCATATATTAGTACATGTAGTACAGGTATCAGACGAATCCATAGAATTAAAAAGAAGAATCAAATTGCGGACCTATTGATAAGCCCAAGACCGTCGTAGATGATTGTTTTCAAATCCAGGCTTTCGGTAGTCCTTGTGGTGCAAAACCTATGGTCCGTGATTGCTGCATAAGCACAATAACATGAAAATCTGTTGGCGTCAACAAAATGAAATGTTGGGGTCAGTGTGCATTGCCCCCAACGTTAGTTTGCCTGACGGCCGAATTTTCTGCAATTAATTTGTGAAAACAAATCAATGAAAAGCAAGACATCTATAAAAAGATATTCCGACATATCCTAATGCAGCAAAAAGCTCCCGCTGAACCCTGATAATTAACTGGAGAAAAGAGATTGAGTCGAGTGAAGGCATTGGACATCAGTTTATTTTCACTCTCTAAATTCAACAACACAAAATGCCCTGAGTTCCTCATTATAGCACGAGAGTGCTTTCTAAACAGCAATGTATGCAAACCAATATGATGGTGCCCAAAAACTATGATAAAGTGTGAATTCTCATAATAATTTTGGGGCACCTCAAATAGGCTACTGTGTGGACTGTGACTACTGTGTTGCATAAATCAGTGTGTAACAACGTGTGATGCCAACATTCACCTATAACATCAAAGCACACAGTCAAAATATTGATTTTGAAGTGGTTGAAATCAGAAGGCACCTTTAAGAGAACGAGGAACAAACTTTAGCCCAGAGTTTCAGTTATCTATATGTTGTAGCATGGACTTGGTTTTTTTTCCATATGCGATAAGCCATGAAAGCTTTTACAGCAATCATGGCGTTGACAGGTCTGTTGATTAAAGAGTCACTAGGCGGCTTGACTAAACAACGTGCCAAACTAGATGTTACTACAATGAGGCATTGAACCTTGTAAAAAGTGATAACTTTCGTTGCACGTGCCTAGATGCAGTTTGAAAAAAAAATGGTAGGTTTATACCCATGATTTTAGTGAACTATATTTTTTGGCAATAAGTAATTACTTCTTTGTGCAAGGCATTAGGTAGGCCCTTCAACAAAATCATTACCCCCACCCCACACAGATAGGCTCTTAACGGTTGGTTACGGCCCTTGGTACAGCGCTTTATTTTGCTACCAAACTAGGATTTCTGCATAAAGTGACAGGAGTGATTTGTTAGATAAAAATTTCTCTCAAATCACTGGATCGGTTGTCGACAAGCAGGGGCAAAAGGAGAAAACCGCAAACCTTTGATTTGAACTTGCCGCTATGGTAATCGTTCCCCATAGAAACAATGCTTTGACTTTGTCGTGCACGACAGAAGACAGAAAACTACTTTTTTTTTTTTGAAATCATCATCTTATACATAAAGACGGCGTATTCGGCTTATTCATTTCAGTGTGATTCAACAATAGAATTAAAAAAAAAAAGGGTTCCGACGAAAAAACTGGGGGGGCGCTTCGTCCTGGAAATCTCCTCATTTCTAAACTTGTAAATGACATCGATGGAATGATATTTTCTTGACGGATGTCATCAGTGAGATAACGTATGTTGGTGATGAGTGTCATTTTTATTTTTTGTCTGTGTCACTAAAAAACTGGAATGATGACTAAAAATGTCACAAAGATTTTAGCTGAAAATGGATGGTTCAAACTTTAAACAAGAGCTCAGTTTAATTATATTATTCCAAAATAAGCAAAATGTGTGATTTACTCAATTACCGTATTGTTCCTAATAACAACCCGGGGGCGGTGCATTTCAAAAGGGAGGGAGTTTATTACAGTAACAAAGGGGAAAGTCAAAAATCCCGCAAAAATGACCTTACACACGCTTATTTGTGTTGATACAAAAATACAAGGAACGAGCGTGGGGACGCTGTTTTCGCCACCTCGAGGTAAAGTCCATAATAATTAAATATGTACAAACTGGGCCACAACAGCGAGTATATGATACGTATTATTACGACAGTCCGGCATTAAATCATGTGATTTAGGTAAGCTTAATGCAGTTTCTGAATTGTTTTATCAAAAACTCGTAGGGGGAGATATTAGAGCAGGGGCAGTTTCTTAGGAACCAAGTGTTAGATTGGGTTACTTTATTTCACTCTATCACTCACTTTTCCCTTAGACCTTCGTTCAAACATTTACACTTCCCAAGATGTTATGATGTAGAGTTCTCCAGACACACACACACACATCCTTAAATCTTACAATAACGATATGCTTTTCACTGTAGCTGAAAGATAGGTTTGCATATTCTATGAAGGATTAAAAAAATGGTTGCATCCATGGAGCTTTAATTCATGATCCTGAACAAAACATGCCACTTGAAAACACAGGGTCCAAGTTCTATTGAGCTTTATAGCCAGGTTGGAACTGTCAGGGCCACAAGCTAGGGTAGCAGGTCAAGGTAAGAGTTAAAAAAATGATGCAATACGCAAACAAAGCAGACTGCAAAGTACTTTCCAGTAACAAATTCCAGTACTCGCAATAAATGAGAACCTGAGGTAGGATTTAGGTTAGAACTATTAGGACACAGGCTCTAGGGTTGCGGGTAAAGGTTAAAAAATGATGCAGACTCATTCGTTAATACGTCTTTCAAATAAACCAATTTCATGAGTGCAAATAAATACTTGGCCTGACAGTTGTGGCTTCATCTATCCAAAGCATTATCATCAGAGCCTGAGGCTTAGGATTAGGAAACGTATCAGGGCACAGGCCTAGGGTTAGCAAAAGGTTAAGAGAGTTTATGTCTGTGCAATACTGTATCATCATCAGGGGGCAGGACCAATTTGCTTGATTTGGGCATTTGGATTTCCAAAACGGTTATTTATGAATTTTTACATGCATTTTCTATGGCAGCCTCTTTCCCAGTGACATTACAAAATCACCTCTTAAACCTAGTTCACATCAATCTAGTAATGCCATGTTTAATTTTTGGAATTAAATCTTGACTTCAAATGTCGTCGGGGTTAGTTTACCACCCCCCTGCAGAACAGTGTAACTTTCCAATAATGGTCATTTAGAGTTAATATTTGTGACCAATATATATAGTCCTTTAGTTGCGTCTCCATCGATCACATTTGTGCGCCCTCCTTTGAAAATATACTACACTCGGGTCATGCCGGAATGTTTGTGCCGATTTGAATTCACTAGCGTTGTTGTTGGATGGCTGTCCTACTACCCCCCTGTGCATCGTCATTTTTAAGTCGTCAGACAATTCTAGGAGTGTGAAAAAACTCTACAGTCTGATTCTGATTGAGTGTTTACAAAGGTGAAGACCCTCTTCCACTCTGAGTGCTATTACTTTATATGCTATCATGCATTTAGCAACTCGCATGAAAAGCCCAGGTACTTGCTCAGCTCTGAATTTTCTCCCACTTTTGTTGGCTGCACTGGTGTGAAGATTGAGCACCTTGTACAATTTACACATGATTTGGCAGAATTTTTTCTGAAGTTTCAACCTGTGCTCTATGAAGGATTAAGAAATTTAAACTCCCAGGTCCCACTCACTTCAAATAATTAAAGTCTGTCCTGGGGAGTCTGTGCTCTAGATTTAGCAGCCAAGTGCTTAACCTCACAGTGATACAGAACAAGAATAATGAGTTCACGTTCCACATGGTTATTTTTCTATGGATACTGGTTCGGTGGAAATAAGCTCTTCACATTGATGAATTAACATACCACATCTTATGCATGAAGCACACGTCCACCAACCAGTCTTAATAGAAACACCATTTATTTCAAAGGGGCTTTTAGTTGTTTCCAGAAAAGGAAAGCCATGGTAAAATGGTCACTTAACAAGAGAAAAGGAAACACAACTTGACATAAAGGGTAAAACCAAAAAAAACAAAAACAACGTACTTTAGTCGGCCCCCTGCATCCTTAAGAGCTTGAGAGAATTGAAAGAATTCTAGTGTGTTCCTCCACACATGGCTAAAACATTAAGTTGTCTATTTGCCATATTATTTTGAGGGGCAAAATTGATCATTCATGGACACAATGTAAATTGTTTTAAGTGCTTTTAAGGTGGTAGTGACATGTAAATTGGGTGAAATCAGAAATTAGGATTTCACTGATAAAATATTTTTTCACTTTATCTTTGGTGGTAATTCACCATATAATTTACATAAATTGTTTTAATGGTTGTGACAATACTAATTAAAACATTAAAGGGGCCATTCGTGATCCACAGCCTCAACCCCTGACTTACCTAAAAAATTATATTTTGTATCATCGAAACCATGGGCTACGTACAGTACGCGTGCCTAATCTGATGTGCATTCATCTACTCTGTAAGAAATTTGCAATTTGTATTTTCTTTCTATAAACGGACAGAAAATACAGAACTTGTTCTATATATCTAGCCACTGCGATAGCATACATTTGCTCATAACACCAAAACACAAGATCAGAATCATGAGATTTTAGGAATAGTCTTTTCTTAAAGGTGCAACGAGAGATTTTCAAGTCATCCATATTTTTGTGATTGAGGGATTTCTACAGATTAGACGCCATCGACCCCCCCTACCTTTTATTTGGTTTACAGAAACAACTTCAAAATGAAACAGGTGATTTGTATGCCTTATTATTTTTATAGAACCATAGGCTGAATTTCCGTATTTGCTCTATACAAAATTAGAAATTGTCACAATTTTTTTGTACCAAGAAACCAGTTCTCAGGTTAATCCTTACAGATGGGGATATTATTGTATATAAAGCTTTACACCCGTGCCAAAATCAGAATTTTCCCATTTTTTCGGGACACCTGTATTGAAATCTCTCGTTGCACCTTTACGGAGATCGTGAAACACAGACAAACAGAAATGCTAGAATCACAAAATGAACCTTTAGACCATGAGTGACACCGGGCTCCTTGTCGGGATTTGAAAAAAATTTCCCCAGAAAGATAGTTCCATTCCATCGATTTCCCACAATATCTATGTATAAATTTCCCTCCATGGCCAACTTTCTATCAGTCTTGATTCCCCAAAACAAATTTTTGCGGGAATCATCTATTCATACATTGTGTTAAATTCTAAAGTTTCCGCGAATCACCATTGATCATGCAACCATCAGTTTACGAGAATCTTTGCAAAATCGATTATCGGATTCTCGCCGAAAATTCTACCCTGCAAGGAGTTCCCAGCTTCCCCAACTTTTCGAGCCGATGCTACAGGCTTCGATATTACAATTTTTAGGGAATGCATGTTAATTTTGAAAAAATGTAATTGCAAATTTGAACATGTAAAATCTTTGAACATTCCACGCACGTATGAAAGTATATGCAACAGGAATCAAACATGTAAAAACTGATAGTACAAACATTTTCATATGAGACCGGCTAGAATCTACAGTATTTCAACATCAATTAATTAAATCTCTATGAAAAAGCTAAAATTGTATAATTTTAAAGAATCACAAAGTTTGAATGTTCATGAACATGCACGGTGAACAGGATACAAAAGTTACACGCCACAAAGAGAAGGTTACATGCACCTGAGTGTGCATGTGTGCACCGGGTAATTCGAAGCCTGCGTTTGCTCATTGTCTTAGAATGACTTTGTACCAACATCAAGATCTTTTCTGTCAAGTGCTTAGAAAAACTTAATGAGATTGTTTGGGGCTAATTTTTAGTCAAATTGCACAAAAATCGCACTCTAAAGAAATAATTGACATCAAAAGTGTCAAAATAATGGGATTTTCTCTCTTGCTAGTAAAGGTAAATGATAAAGAACACAACAATTTTGTTTATTTAAATTTGCATTTGCAAATGCAGGGTGATTATTTACTGAGAGGAGCGTGACAAAGAAAAAGGACTTGCTCTAGTAAAACCAGTTCCTGTACAGGTGGTGTATGCCAATATATTTTGCCGTTCAATTTTGGTGGCGAATTTAAGCAAGGCAGAGAACTTTTTTAGTTAGAAAGAAAATTTATATGACCAATTTTATTATTTCTCAGAACCCCTTGGGTTCCCTCAAATTCATTCTGTTATGATTGTGTGAGCACAATTGGACCATTCTCACCAAAATGTATCTTGATCAGTTCTTATTTAAATTTGGCCACTCAAGGAATTGGACAAAAAAAAATGCAGTTAAAAACCATCTGGGTATAGTCCTAACCCTGAGGAATTAGTTTTTCATGGCCAATATTGACTTTCTAAAACTTAAACATTGACTGACTCTATTTTATTTTTTACACAACTGAGTTAAAAATTCAAATAGAAACACAAAAAATCAAATCAAACAGTTTAATTGGTTTTAATGACATGTAATGAAATATTTTGGTTGTCCTCAATAAAAAGATCCAATGTTAATGTTTGATGAAAATGATATTGAGGGTACATGGTTGGGAACGCAGTAGTGCGACATAACAACTTTTTTTTAGAAACAGTGATGTTAGGCTGGTGACCCTTGTACTTTATTTTCCCTGTATTGAAACCAGTCGTTAAATTTGTTACAAAAAGGGGTTTAAATATTGGACAATGTCAACTGATACACAGCCATTAGATTTTTTTTGTAAAATTTAGTGTTGTAGGTTTCCATCTAGACATTTTTCTGACATAACATTGCACTGTATGGACAAAAGTACGTTAGAACATTAATAGGAAATATTGTTTTATAGAAATTCCTTTCACTCTAATAAACTTGACCATAGTGATTTTTTTGAGAATTTGTTTCATTAATGAGTGATATATGGGAAAAATTTTACAAGTATAATTTGTGGGTCGTCAGTGTACGAAAAAAATGTACTTTGGACCACATTTAGCTTAGTTTACGAAAGTAATTATAAGATGTTTAAAATTTGTGCTGACGTAACAAAGCATATTGTGGATCTTTGAAGTCTGTTTATGATGTGCAAACTCCATCAAACCAAGTGAAAAATATTTAAGATATAATTCAAATCAAATTTTTTATTAAATGTGGAAATTCTGTGATCCAAACCAGTGGAATGATCCATATGATCCCAACATTCTAAAAAACGAATTTACACCAATGAATTTACACCATTTTCAAATTTTAAGGATGAAAGCTGATTTAGAATGTGTGCAAGTTGCAGATTATACCGCCTAATTTATGAAATCACCCATTTTTCTTTTTCTGTTATGTAGGAATTTGTACCCGAATTGGCTCACTACAAGACTTCACCCCCACCATTCTATGAAACCGCTGAGGGCAAGAGACCATTTCCAGGCAGATGTTGTACGCAGTGCTCCAGTACAAGCAGGGTGAGTTGATTATTGATGGTCATCGGTTGTATGATTGAGTGCAAGTTATTGATATTGGTTTTTTTATCTTAAGAAATTAAAGGAGGATGGCCCGATTTAAGGATGTGACGTTTTCATCTTGGTAGATTGGCCTTCACTCCAAAAACCCATCTGTAAAGTTTCGCCCCGATATTTCAACACGTGTTGATGCGAGAGCTAAAAACGTGATTTTGTAAGCCCCATAGAGTACTGTGTAAAATTAATTGGTCGACCAAAATGGGACACATTTTGGCTCATAACTTCCAAACCAAACATCCTTTGGCTCTAAGATTTCACAGGGTAAATGAGAAAAATAGTAGCTTTCTGATACCAAAATGTTGACCACTTCTGGTAAAATCTGGGGGTTCTGGGGACGAGGCTATTAGCGATCGGGCCATGGACCTTCCAATACTTTGAAACAGGGCATCTGATCCATTCAAGAAATGTCAATTATTTTATTCTTGGATGGCTTGAAGTTTGATAACCTGTCACCCGAGCTAGATCAAATGTCTGGTGAATCCAAGACGAGCCTGATATATTCTTGGCCAGGGCAAAATGGTGCCTCACCCACAATTTTGTTTTTGTGTGGGCCACCAGCTTATAGCTGGTAGGCAGGGGTTGAAAAAATGTAAATTTCCTGGGAAGATAGTCACATTTCTCACAGATTTCCCACTACATGTATATCTTATGTATGAATTTCCCTCTAAATGGCCAAGTTTCCATCCAAATGGCCAACTTTCCTGGGAAGGAGCGTCCAAAATTCCCCACTTTTTCGAGCCATGCTGGTAGGACCACTTTGCCTTCCGTTGTGTGTGGTGTGTGTATGCATGTGTGTGTATGTGTGTGTGTCACTAAAATGCTAAGTATGTGTGTCACTAAAATGTTAACATTTTTTATGCAGCAGCCCACAGCTTATAACTTTTAATATAGTGAGCGTAAAAGCTGAGAACCGCTAAAATTATAGTTCAAATTTGATAGTGAAGCATGAAAGGAGGTACAATGGGCCAAACCTGACAATAGCTCACATAATACTAATAGGGCACTGAATACACACAACAGTATTTTTTTTAGATGCCATTTGCCATTGATTTTAATTGTTTATTTATTCTCAAATAAGAAATTTCGTAAAGGTGATTTATTTTTTTAACATCCATTTTTGCAAAAAAAAAAAATATTTTTTTGGGTGGATTAAAATGCATCAATATGTATCAGATGTATTGACCATCAAGTTAACATTAGCACATTGCCCATAGTTCCTCTTAAAACCAGTTCCTTTTGAAGACCAGTTGTACACAAAGTAAAATAGACCATGTGACATAAAAAGTGGATATTTTTTCTCTTTCTTCTTTAGGAAATGCTGTATAGTCCAAGTTTTCCAGGCATGGGTTTTAGAAATATTCTGATGTTCCCTCCTGGAAGGAGGTAAGTGTGTACATATTTACATACCATTTTCTTTAGATTGTATAGTTGAGGTGAGTTACCATGCAGTTGAAAGCCTTGTTCCCCCAATTCACCTCATCAAAATTGAGATTTTAACATATCAGAAGAAACCTTTTTTATGTCAAGGCTAATCTAGGCATTAACAGCCGTTATCTTATTAGTAACGCTGACGGATTGGCGCCAAGATAGCAATTAACCTCCCTTTTGAAGCTCTGCAAGTCCTGGTTTGATGCTGCATGAGCAGGAAGGGCATTCTATAAGCCTGCAGAGAATGGGACAAATGATCTTCTGTGGGAGACCAAGTTGGACCTTGGGATTTTCACAGCAAGGTCATGAGACCTGACTGAGCACCTAAGGCAAGGGTCAACTGAGAGCAGCTCAGGTAGCAGCTGGCTAAGGAGACTTGGTGCTTGTCCATAAAACATGCGGTGGAAAAGAGTGGCAATTCCAACCGCCCTGCGACGACCTAATGGTTGGGTGTGATATAAAATTGGACCGATTAAGCCCAAATTAATTGGTCGAGCTATGAGTTGAAAAAAATATTGGGCGAGACGCAGTCGGCCCCAATATTTTAAAACTCATAGCGAGACCAATTAATATTGGGCGTAAATCATCCAATTTTATCATTATCATGTTGTGGATCCGATATTTTTACACACTTGGACATGATAATGGTGAGAGGTGAGCTCACTCTCAGGGATACCAATGATGGAAATGGCACGTCTCATGGATTGCATCAAGTTTGGATAGTGAAGTGGGTGTTGCTCCACACCATGCTGAGCTTGCATATTCCATATTGGATTGAACCGTGGATTTATATATCAGCACTTTGAGTTGTCTTAAGATAGGGTGCAGCTCAACAGAGCAATCCTTGTTGCTGACTGGCAGTTTTAACCATTTTGGTAATCACAGGAGATGCATGATAGGTCCTTACTCATAACCCAGTTAAAGGTGCAACGAGAGATTTCACATATCAGGTGTCCCTAAAAAATCGAAGTTCTAATTTTTGCCATCATGTAAAGCTTTCCATCAAAAATATTCCCATCTGAAAGGATTAAGCTGAGAAATTTTTCTTTGGTACAAAAATTGTGAAATTTCTAATTTCGTATACGAAGCAAATACGAAATTCATCCTTTGTTTTACATTG
>JAMKCH010021572.1:0-66614 GCA_023653785.1 Ophioderma brevispina
CTCCTGACATCTTTTGGGGTTTTCTTTGTCTTTGTTCAATCACCATGGCACAGTCAGAAATCGCCCCTCTTACCTTTTTCACCTCTTCCTTTTTCGCGCTCCTTCTTTCCCTTGCCCTTTTTTTTACTTTTCACCCATCGTTTTGACACACACAACAAACATACACACATAACACCACGAACCAAACGGATGCTATTGTGGTCCTGTCAGCTATAGCTGGCGGATCAAAAAAAGGTCCCCTGTTCCGAACATTCGAACCTCTACTCCGAAGGTCCCCTATCCGAAAATTAGATCGGAGTACGCTACTCCGAAGTTTGCTCAGTGGCGTAACCAGGGGCGCAAGCCACCTGCTCAGAAGCCGACCACCTCCTGCCACCCCCATGAACTGGACCGTTTGTACAGTGTCTATGGAGAAAGACCCAAATTCTCCCCATAGGAAAATGCTCGGCACCCTTCTGCCCGCCCCACCATTTGCAAAAGTCTGGTTACGCCACTGGGTTTGCTTTTCCGATATGCAACAAAGTCGGCTTTTCCGAGTATTAAACAAGGTCCAGTAGTCCGAATGGAAAGACCCACGACCGAATATGCAAAAAGGTCTGAAAGCGGAACTACTATAATTTTCCGAATCGAGGACCTTATTTAATTTTCGGATTAGCGGGCCTTCTAAACCCTCGTATACGAAAGGGGGGGGGGTGGTTACCACCCCCCTTCAGGTTTTTCCCCGGCTTGCTAAAACCCCCTTTTTTGGTGCCAAATTATTAATGTAATTGTCAATTGCAATTTTCCCCTCCCTTTTAATCCTAAAAACAACATCCACCGGGGTATAGGTAGATACAGGGTGATCCCAAAGTGATCGATAGGGGGGGGGGGCACCCCCCCTCCGGAAGAGAAGTACCACATGCCTAAACACAACACAGGAAACATACACAGAAACTTGATTTTGGTAACCAATAGATAGCTATGGTCCTCCCTTTCCTTGATACTAATGAGTACAAACATGCCTAGCAGTTACGTCACAATGACGTCATAAAGTTCGCATGTCAGCAAAACTGCCATTTCCATAGACACACACAGACAGTGAAAAATTCAATTTTTCGCCAAAAAGTTAAGAACATCAGATTTTCATGCAGTTTTTGACTCTACTTGATGGGAAATGACTATTTTTATATAAAGAAATCATTTTAGAGCTATAATAGGGTGTTTGAGTCGCTAAAATTGCGAAATATCAAGTTTCCACCCTATATTCAGTTTTTCGTATTCCGCAAATATGACGTCATGGTGACGTCATAATGGGGATGTTAGTACTTATTTGGTACCAATGGAAAGAAGAAAACTCTAAGCTATCCTTTGGTTACCAAATTTACAGGAATCGGGTGTTCAGTAACGAAACACAGGGGGGAGTGGTAACCACCACCCCCCCCTTCGGAGTTTGTTACAAAAAAATGAGTTCAGGTAGACGAGGGTTAATTGTTGGATACCTGAACTTCTATAAAAACGTTGGACTCGCAGGGAGGTTTTTTTTCGGAATATAGCGGATCTTGTCCTTTACCTCGGAATAGCGGATTTCCGATTAGCTGATTTTCGGATTTAATTTCGGATTATGACGGATCTTCGGGAATAACATAAGGTAACCTGATTGCGGAAATTTTTTGCCAAAGTTTGGTCAAATTTGTGTAACATAGCGACACGTAATTAATAAATTTGGCCGGTTAGGTAATAAAAAATGTGCGTAATGTAATAAAAGGTATTATAAAACGCCAATGCACCCCCCCTTACATTACCCGTTTACTACATTACACGCAGATTTTTTTACATTACGCGTGATTATTATTATTACACAAAATTAGAACAATATAGTTCGCGTAACTTAGTGACGCGTATTAATATAATAAATTTGCGTGTTATGTAATAAAACAGGTATGTAATAAAATTGCCGTGTTGTAATGTAGTTAAAATTTGGATTTACATTTAGACATTCGGGACTCGAAGTCTCGACTTTTCAAATGTGTCTCATTAGACTCAGTCGGTCTTGATCGGTTGTAGAAAATCTACCCAGAGTTCGTTTATCCCTTAAAACGAATGTATAAATTTGAATTCCATTTGAAATTCGGGTCAGGAAAACAATTTCGAAAGTCGAATTTTCCAATGTGTCTCTTTAGAACTAGTTAGGTCCTGATGGTTTAGAAAACCACCAGAGTTCGTTATCTCCCTTAATAACGAATGTCTACATTTGGAATTCCATTTAGAAATTCTAGACTTAGAAACATTTTAGCAAAGTCGAATTTTCCAAAAAAATGTTTTTTTTTTGGGTCTCATTAGACTCAGTAGATCCTGGTCGGTTGTAGAAATCCTACCAGAGTTCGATATCTCCTTAATAACGAATGTCTAAATTGGAATTCCATTAGACATTCTAGACTTAGAAAAATTTCGAAAGTCGAATTTTCCAATGTGTCTCATAGACTCAGTAGGTCCGATCGGTGTAGAAAACCAACCCAGAGTCATATCTCCCTTAATAACGGAAGGTCTCAAAATTTGGAATTCAATTTAGACATTCGGGACACTTAACAAAAAATTCGAAAGTAAATTTTTCCAAATGGGGTCTCAATAGACTCAGTAGGTCCTGATCGTGTAGAAAACCTACCAGAGTCGAGATCTCCTAATAACGAAAGTCTAAATTTGGAATTCCATTAACATTTCGGACTTAGAAAAATTTTCGGAAAGTCGAATTTTCAAAAGTGTCTCAATAGCACTCCGTAGGTCCTGATCGGTCTGTAGAAAACCTACCCGAGTTCGTATCTCCCTAATAACGATGTCCTAATTTGGAATTCATTTAGACATTCTAGAATTAGAAAAATTTTCGAAAGTCGATTTTCAAAATGTGTCTCCTTAGACTCAAGTAGGTCCTGATCGGTGTTAAGAAAACAACTCCAGAGCGATATCTCCATTCATAAACGAATGTCTAATTTGAATTCCAATTCCTTTAGACATTATAGGAACTTAGAAAAACTTCAAAGTCGAATTTTCCAAATGTGTATCATTAGACTCAGTAGGTCCGATCGGTGTGAAAATCAACCCGATTCGATTTCTCCCTTAATAACGAATGTTAATTTGGAATTCCTTTAGGGACATTCGGGACTAGAAAAAATTTCTAGAAAGTCGAATTTTCAAAATGTGTCTCGTTAGACTCAGTAGTCCTGATGGGTTTAGAAAACCTACCCAGAGTTCGTTATCTCCTTAATAACCGATGTCTAAATTGGAATTCCAGTTAGACACTCTAGACTTAGAAAAACATTTCGAAAGTCGAATTTTCCAAATGGTCTCAAATTAGACTCAGTAGGTCCTGATCGGTAGAAAACCTACCCAGAGTCGATATCTCCCTTAATAACGATGTCTGAAATTGGAATTCCATTTAGACATTCTAGACTTAAAAAACTTGAGAAAGTCGAATTTTCCAAAGGTGTCTCATTAGACTCAGAATGTCCTGATCGGTTGTAGAAAACCAACGCAGAGTTCGATATCTCCCTTAATAACGAATGTCTAAAATTTGGAATTCCATTTAGACATTCGGGACTTAAAAAAAAATTCGAAAGTCGACTTTTCCAAATGGGTCTCATTAGACTCAGTAGGTCATGATCGGTGTAGAAAACCTACCCAGAGTTCGATATCGCCCTTACTTAATAACGGATGTCTAACTTTGGAAATTCCATTAGAATTCGGGACTTAGAAAAATTTTCGAAAGTCGAAATTCAAAAGTGTGTCTCAATCGAATCAGTAGGTCTGATCGGTTGGAGAAAAAAAACCTACCCAGAGTTCGGATAATCTCCATTAATAAAACGAATGGCTAATTTGAATTCCATTTGCATTCGAGACTTAGAAAAAATTTTAGAAAGTCGAATTTTCAATGTGTCTCATTAGAGCTCAGTAGAGTTCCCGATCGGTGTAGAAAACCAATCCAGAGTTCGATATCTCCTTACTAACGAATGTCTAAATTTGGAATTCAATTTCGGACATTCTAGACGTAGAAAACTTTCGAAAGGTCGCAATTTTCCAAATGTGTATCATTAGACTCAGTGAGCGTCCTGACGTGCTAGAAAACCAAACCACAGAGTCGATATCTCCGTTAATAACGAATGTCTAAATTTGAATCCATTAAGACATTCGGGACTTAAAAAAAAAATTCTCCGAAAGTCGAACTTTTCAAATGGGTCTCATTAGACTCAGTAGTTCCTGATCGTTGTAGAAAACCTTACCCCAGAGGTGAGTTGTTCGATAGCTCCCTTAATAACGAATGTTGAAATGTGGAATTCCATTTAGACATTCGGGACTTAGAAAAATTTTCGAAAGTCGAATTTTCAAAATGGTCTCAAAGGACCAGTAGGTCCTGATCGGTGTAGAAAACCAACCCAAAGTTCGTTATCTCCCTTAATACGAATGTCTAAATGTGGAATTCCATTTAGACATTCTAGACTTAGAAAAATTTTCGAAAGTCGAATTTTCAAAATGATGTCTATTAGACTCAGTAGGTTCCTGATCGGGTAGGAAAAAACAATCCAGAGTAGATATTCCTTAAGAACGAGTGTCTAAATTTGGAATTCCATTAGAAATCGGGATTAGAAAATTTTTCGAAAGTCGAATTTTCCAAATGGGTCTCATTAGGCTCAGTAGGTCCTGATGGGAGAAAACCAACCTAGAGTTCGATAGCTCCCTTAATAACGAATGTCTAAATTTGGAATTCCATATAGGGAAATTCGGGACTAAAAAGAAAATTTGAAAGTAGAATTTTCAAAATGTGTCTCATTAGACTCAGTAGTTCCTGATCGTTGTAGAAAACCAACCAAGAGTTCGATATCTCCCTTAATAACGAATGTCTAAATTTGGAATTCCATTTAGAATCGGGAATAGGAAAAATTTTCGCAAAGTCGAACTTTTCCAAATGGGTCTCATTAGACTCGGTAGAGGTCCTGATCGCTGTAAAAAAACCAACCCAGAGTTCGATATCTCCCTTAATAACGAATGCTAAATTTGGAATCAATTTAGACATTGGACTTAAAAAAAAATTCGAAAGTCGAATTTTCCAAATGGGTTCATTAGACTCAGTAGGTCATGTCGGTGTAGAAAAAACCTACCCAGAGTTCGATATCGACCCTTAATAAGAATGTCTAAATTTGGAATTCCATATAGACATTCGCCGGACTAGAAAAAAATTTTCGAAGTCGAATTTTCAAAATGTGTATCATAGACTCAGGTAGGTCCGCTCGGTTTGTTTGTTGTAGAAATAACGGAACAATGAGGTGACCGAGAGAGAAAGGCTGGAATTATGGTCTTCGACTTTATTAATAACAGAATGTCTAACTCATAATAAAGTTGTGAAATTCCATCATTAGACATTCTAGGGGGGGTTCTTGGGGGAGAACATTCAGCAGACGTGAGAAAAATTTAGAAAGTACTGAAGAATAAAGAAAAGAAAAGAATAAAAATTTTTCAAAATGTGTCTACATTAGCACGTTAGGTCCTGATCGGTGTAAAAACAACCCAGAAGTCGATATCTCCCTTAATAACGAATGGCTAAATTTGGAATCTCCATTTAGACATTCGGGACTTAAAAAAAAACTTTGAAAGTCGAATTTTCAAAATGGTCTCATTAGAACTCGTAGGTCCTGATCGTGTGAAAACCAATCCATAGTTCGATATCTCCATTTTAATCAACACGAATGTCGAAATTTGGAATTCCATTTAGACTTCGGACTTAGAAAAATTTTCGAAAGTCTGGAATTTTTCCAAATGTGTCTGCAGTAGACTCAGTAGGTCATGACGCTGTAAAAAACCAACCCAGAGTTCGATATCTCCCTTAATAACGAATGTATAAATTGGAATCCATTTAGCCATTCGGGACTTAGAAAAAAATTTGAAAAGCGAAATTTCAAAATGTGTCTAATTGACTCAGTAGGTCCTGATCGCTGTAAAAAACCAACCAGAGTTCGATATCTCCTTAATAACGAATGTCTAAATTGGAAGGCCATTTAGACATTCGGAACTTAGAAAAATTTTCGAAAGTCGAATTTTCCAAATGTGTCTCATTAGACTCAGTAGGTCTGATCGGTGTAGAAAACAACCCAGAGTTCGATATCTCCTTAATTAAGATGTCTAATTTCGAATATGCTGATAACTGTACAATGCTTATCTGTGAAGAACTGCGTTTCATCTGATTCATCATCGCCTATATGATATGAATGCCAATAGGACATGTTCAGGCAAAATAACGATAAAGCAGAAACATAACTTGTCGTTACATTGTAACATTTAGGGCCTATAGTCGTTAAAAAAGCAGCCCGATCGTTGAAAGACTAAACTTGCTTTAAAACACGATTTTAGAGTTGTAATTGATACTCAATATTTTTAATTATTTCAATTTGCTAGTTTGATAAAATGACACCACACTAAAAACAAAATGACAAGATATCTCGTCCAAGTGCACTAATAGAAGTTTTTGTCAAAAATTGTCAATGCAATTCCCCTTCCCCTATGATAAAAAAGGAAAGATCATACATGTGTGTGCCAGCTTACACATAATTATGTTCAACATCGTCAAGGAACATTATGTTGACCGTTGACAATTGACAAATTTCCCTTCGGACAAGACATGTTATTTCGAATAAGCTGATTTAATAGAGTCCCCGTCTTAAAGGGGAAAAAACCAAAAATTCATGAGATTCACGTGGTCAAGCTCTCTGGAGTTTTAAAAAGGTATAGTTTTGTCAGTCTACAGGTTAAACTTTATTAGTTTATGAGCAAAATAGATCAAGGTCACAAATGTGGTAACATTTATCCATTGGTTGTAAAAATTGTGTCAAATTGTTTAGTCTATTGTCAGGAGCTGAACTTACTGGTTGAACATTTTATGATATTTTGTGCTTAAGTATAATAATGTACTCTGGCTATGGAGTTCCTCTGAAATTCTATTGGGCCATTAAACTATAGCCTATAGGTAAACTATACTTTGTTGTTTAAACTCAAGGGGAAGAAGCAGCTTTTGAATTCTTTTTAGGTAGGACAGTAAAAATTAATGATTTTCTCATAAAAACAAATACTCGTCCAATCAAATGATTGTATTTGCGACCTATTTTTAGAGCCTGAGGATGTGTGTTGATACCCAATACGTTACGAAAACCCATTACGTACAAATTGTACGTAATGGGTCAAGTCTCTATTTTTTTGGCACAACTTTAATGTTCCAAGGCCAATACGGTCCGAAAATAATTCAGTCTGACAAATAGGGCGCATACAAATATTCAAAATAAGTTCTCTTCTCCTCCCTCCTCTGCAAACGCTGCTCTATTGAATCACGTTTCGACGCACATAACCATTCGACCCAATACAACCTTGTCCTATTTAAACTTAAATGCTTCCAAATTGAATTTGTTTACGTTAATGGGGGAGAGGTGGCCAAAATTTTCAATTAAACTGTCATAATTGCTTCAAACATGCATTTTTACCGTTATATTATTATATAATACAAACAAAAAATGAGGGAAATGGTAATAAATTGCTCAAAAATGGAATTTGTACGTATTGGGCCCAGTGTTAATTTTGACAAAAAAAATAAAAAAATTAAAAAAATTAAAAAACGGAAAAAAATATTTTGTCTGAAAAATGAGGCGCACTTACATAACTTTAAAAAGTCTCCAAACAGTGTTTTCATTGACTCAGCCTTAAACCAATTCGGTCCCATAACCATTTCTACCCAATTAACCTTCTCCTAGTGTCAAATTGATATGGGGGTGGGGGCTATTTGGACCTATGATACCAGGGAGGGCTGCCAGAAATCCCAATTTTTAGACGTCGCCATTGGGTTTAAACACTAAAAAGCAAAATCTGACCGAAAATTCTGAATTTTTTATATGTTGTTAAGAATAGTTTCTTATTCCAAAACCGTTGGAGTTGAAGAATCAACTCCCTGGAAGGGTTATTTCTGAATTTTTTTGGCATGCATCACCGACGAGGACGAGGTCGTATGTGGGTCTTAGGAACACCCTGACCGACTCACATCAAAGCACCCAAATTAGTTTGTGGTTTGCACTCTGTATTGCTGTAAATTTCTTTTGACAATTTTGGTGAGTTGCATATAATGAATGAGGCTTGGCCGCCACCGCCTGTATTATTACCTAAATAACCCTCGCCAACCAAGGTTTTTGTACTACTTCACGACCTGGGGGGGGGGGTGTGCCCCCTGATTTTTTCGTAATTAAGCGACAAACATAATCGTGTTTGGTATCGGTGTGTAGCTACATATGTCCTTGCTTTAAATCAATTACATACATATCAAGTTTTAACAATATGACGTCATAGTGACGTCATAACCAAGAGCTTATTTTTAAGCAAATTGCCAAAATCAAGGGTTTTTCGACCGTTTTGCCATTCATGCAAGCAAAATTGGGATTTATTTGGCAATGATGGGTTCCAAAGTAAGCAAACACATGTTATTACTCTAAATAATAAAAATAAAATACAAATATTATCAGTATTTGCTCACAGTAGCACCATAAGTAACATAAAGTACCATTTTTTTGGCATTTTACACAGTAAAGTATAGGAAGGTGGCAACCCCCCACCCCTCACATTCTGACTTTGACAGGACCTCCATTTTGTCCGCTAAAATGATCGCAAAGGATGAACTTACAATTACATAAAAACCGTAGATCATATTCGTTTGCGTTTTTGTGCGACAGGGAATCATCCGTTGGTAACCACACCCCCCCCCCCTTGGTCGGACGAGGGTTTAATATCAAATCTTCATGTAAAAATACACAAACGCAAAAATTAAGTTTTTTAAAAAAAAAAAAAAAAAATAGTCATAAAAATGCTAAATGCTTCAAATTGAATTTGTACGTATCGGGCAGATCTAGAGGTGGCCAAAATTGTCCACATCTTAAGTATAGGCTAAAACCAAAAATTTGAAATTACTTAAATGGTCATACTTGCTCATAACATTCATTGGTACGTTGCCCACTCATATCTAAATAATACCAGCGAAAAATGAGTGAATGGTTCACGATTGCTCAAAAAAATTGAATTTGGGCCCCATTTCACTAATTTGGATGTTTGTATTATTTATATAATATGGGAAACTTGTGGGCAACGTATAGTGGCATGTTTTGAGCAATTATGACAATTTAACCACGTAAGGACCAAGGGGGGGTTCCTCATGGACCCCCAAAATTTGTTTTCGCGCTGGCCACTTTACGCGTGGGATTTTTTGCGCCGAATTTTTTTGTAATTGTCTAACTATTAAATGCGCTTCTTTTATACCAAATAATAAAATCGGGCAAGCCCGTTATGATTTAATTAGTAGGTCCCATGGACCCCCCCCCCTCCCCCTTGGCCACTACGAAGTCATCTGAGAATATGTTTAAAATCCAAGACCAAGCGATTTTTTTTTGCTGATTTAAGTTCCACGCATACATGTAAGTAAACATTATTAGTAACATTAAAAATAATTTAACCTTTATGTGCTGAAATCAACAATTTCATTGTGGATGTTGCTAAACCGGGTTTTTTTACTGTTAACAACCTCTATGGGAAATGACGTGTTTTTGCAAACCCTTACAAACTACAGGATTCCCTAAACTGCTTGGTTTTGTGTTAATATATGTAATTTGGTCTTCTAGAAGGATAATAACATAAATAGTTTTCAAAATGTTTAAATGTAAGGCAGCTCATTTGAATTTTCGCGTCGTTTTGCCCAATTTTCCGCGTGTTTTTGAAAACAATGTTTTCCCCTAATTTGCAGGCCAAATAAAAAAAAAATATTGTTTTTGCTGTTTGGGGTTGTTTTTATAACCCTCATATGTGGTATAAATTCAATTAAAAAAAAAAATCCCCTCGGGAAAGTGTTTCCTTAGGGGGTCCATGACCCCTCCCCCCCTTGGGGTGCACTAAGAGTGAAACTCCTTCCTTTGTCACTTACGTGTTAGTAATTTTTAGCAATTGTTGGTTTAACCCAGCTATACTTAAGCACGTTGGACAATTTTGGCCACCTCTGCCCATTACGTACAAATTCAAATTTGAAGAATTTTTTGACTACCTAACTCAATTTTTTATAGTCCAAGTCTTTTTTGAGGTATGTTTTTTTTTTTCAGATTTACAAATATATTTGATTTAATTTAGGTATTATTAGCCCCAAATAGCCCTCGCCCCCTATCAAGTTGAAATAGTAGAAACAAGGTTTAATTGGGTCGAAATGTTATGGGTCCGATTTGTTTTAGGCTGAATCAATGAAAAAACATCTTTTGGGGACTTTTAAAAGTTCTGTACGTGGTCGCTTTTCATTTGTCGACAAAAAAATATTTTTCGTACGTTATTGGGCCGGGGAACCTGAATTTTCCCAGAAATTGCCACTTGGCCCAATACGTACAAATTCCATTTATGATCAATTTATTACCATTCACTCATTTTGGTTTTGTATTAATAATATAAATAAACGTAACAATGCATGTTTTGATCAATTATGACAATTAAGTACTGTTACAGATTTTTTGGTTTTAGCCTATACTTAAGCATGTGGACAATGTTACCAACCTCTGCCAATACTACAACTCAAATTTTGAAGCATTGTTTTGACTACTTGAACTCAATTTTTTTTATAGTCCAAGTCTTGTTTGAGGTATGTGTTTTTTCATTTAAAAAGAAGATTTAATTTCATTAGGTATTATAGGCCCAAATAGCGGCCCCGCCCCTATCATTTGAAAATACGGTCAAAGGTTTAATGGGGCCGAATTGGTTTAAGGCTGAATCAATGACAACACATCTTTTTGGGACTTTTTTAAAGTTCTGTAAGTGCGCTTTCATTTGTCAGACAAAAAATATATTGACACTTGGGCCCAATACGTACAAATTCCATTTTGATTTCGTGAGCACTTTATGACTATTTCACTAATTTTAATGTTTGTATTATTATATAATATGATGTTTGAAATGTAAAAATGCATGTTTTGAGCAATTATGACAATTTAAACAAATTTACCAATTTTGGTTTTAGCCTATACTTAAAGCCACTATCAGCGAATTTCTAAAAATGTAAACAAATCGCGCCCCCTATTTTTCATCAAAGTCCATTTTTTTACACTGTTGTATTGGAAATGGTGTAATTGACACTTGGGCCCAATACGTACAAATTCATTTTTTTTAAGCAATTTTTGACATTTCACTCATTTTTATGTTGTATGTTATATAATATAACGTAAAATGCATGTTTGGAGCAATTATGATAATTTAAAGTAATTGCAATTTTGGCCACCTCTGCCCAATACGTACAAATTCAATTTTGAAGCACTTTATAAGTTTAAATAAGGACAAGGTTGTATTGGGTCGAAAGGTATTACGAAACGGTTTTAAAAGGCTGATCAATAGAGGACAGTTTGCAGAGGGAGGGAGAACTTTATTTCAAGATCTTGTGATGCGCCCTCATTTGTCAGAACTGAATTAGTTTTCGTCCGTAATTGGGCCGAGACCATAACATTTTGCCAATAAAGAGACTTGAGCCCTTACGTACAAATTTTTACGTACTGGTTTTCGTACTATTGGGTCACAACAGATGCTGAACTTCTAAAAACAGTTCCAGTCGAAAAATAGCGAATTTGATTTTGAAATCAAAAACTATGTTACCAGCGATAATATTACTTGTGTCCGACATGAAGAGATCTTCCTTTTATTTTTTAAGACTAGGGTTACCTACGTGTGCAACTTTAAGACTTAATGATCATATGCGAGAGGCCAGATATTTGTCTATCAAGCAGCTAGTATCAAATTAAAAAGGCCAGTAATGTGGTGGCAAGTGTGTTGTTACACACCACTACGCCCACTCGTTTCACGTTACCAGGAAAACCATCCTAAGCAAGAATCATGTATCACTTTTTACTTCAAAGCATTTTGAACTCCGCGTTTTTGAAAATGTTTAATAACTTGCATTTAAATGTGCTTGTCTGGATTTGTATGGTCTATTGTGTTCTCTACTTGATATGAGAGCCTGGCACTGCACATAACGCCCCATCAAGTAACCGTGGGAAACAAACTTGCGGTTCTTATGGTAGAAGCAACTTACCTATTGCAACCCTATTCAATACTGTGCTAATTGATGGTTAACCATTTGAAGAAAAAATAACGACGGCCTTTCATCTTATATCAACATCGATACTACTCTTCCGGATAAATCAGTGGGTCCCAAAGAAGCATGCGTAACCACGCACCTTTAACGAGCAGTTTTCGAACCCATAGTGTCGCCTGCTTTCATTACACCAGTGTTCGCGATCCATCTTTCCTTCACTCTTGTACAAGTTGACCACTATGACCTTTGACCTTAGTATGTGACCTAACCCATCATGACACATACACACATGCACACGACCGACACACAAAATGGATAGTCCTGATTTGTATTCGTGTCTCTTCGTGCATATTGACGAGAGTATGGTCTCATATGCAGGGATGTGTGATAAACCAAAAAACCGAAATTTGAAAGCCGTAAGATATCTTGGAGTAGATCACCTTATGAAGAGCCAAATTTAATGTTCGTTTTTGAGATAAGGCTTCAATTTTTGGTAGAATAAATTTAAATTTCATGGATCCCTTTGGAGTTAATTGAGTTAAACTGGTATATATTATAAGCAGCACGGTTGTCCTGATATGAAGAAGGTACAAGAATTTGCAAGATTATATCGGATTTACATGCCTTTGCCTGCATATATATTTTGGTACTTTTGTTTCTACATCCGTATAATTCAATCTAACTGACATCACTTTCACTTGAAAAGGCTACGGCGACTCAAAGAACAGATTAAATCATATGATGCAAATTGATCTTCAGGTGAAGCCATGAACCCCTTTTGGGTAGACATTTCATATAGAAGTCCCAAGGATGCAAATGAGGTATTGCCATTTATTCCGTCAAGCGCTACTGCACAACATCATACAGCGCATGACGGAATCAATTGTAATACCTCATTTGCATCCTTGTAGTGTGGTTCGGTGTGTATTCCCGTAGGATTTTCATGCTAAAAATTGATTTTGTTGCTGTTTGGGTTTCAATAGGGCCTAAACTGTCAGAAAATGATTGGGTGCAAATTTTCGAGTCAAATTGTGTTTTAATGTACACTAACGCGTTCATCTCCTCATAAGGATTAGAAAAAGTATATATTTGCCTAGGTCTCAAAACTTGAAAGTTAAAGCGGTATAGCCCCGTAATGGTTCAAGGTCACATGGGGTTAAATGCTCCGATGTTGTTGGAAGTGGTGTCAAATGATTCCTTATGTCACACTGAAACAGAAAATGCATTTGAACTGATTTGGTGATATCACCATTGCGACATCCAGGGAAAGTTTTGGTGACCCCCATAGACCATGTAGACCCTTGCTACATTTTGCTATGTAATTAGCCAACCAAATGTCACGCACTGTAAAATAATACATTTTTTTATCCTGTGAGACAATACAAACAGCTTATCACCAGTTTCAATCTGAGCATTGGGTAAATATTACCCCAGGATGACCTTGAACCATTATGGGGCTGTAGCGCTTTAACTAAAGGTCGGAAGGTCGGCAAAATATATACTTTTTCTAATCCTTGTATGGAGACGAACATGTTAATTTAATTTAAAACACATTGACTCGATTTTTAAATTTTTCCCTGTAGTAACATTGTCCCCCCTTGAGGAAGGGGGAAGCAGTCAGAAAATTTGCACCCCCATTCATTTCCTGACTGTCTGGTCCCTATTGAATGAAAAACAGCAAGAAAATCAACTTTAGCACCAAAATCCTACGGGAACTGTTTCATTGACATACCAAACCACACTATTGGGACTTCTATATCAAACGTTTGCCAACTTTTGGTCCCAATCTACGGCACATGAAAGTTAAATTCCATTTTCCGGGGTAATCATACAACCTCTCAGAATGAATAGAATCATCGAAAACATTTTGGAAGTGACACAAATAAAAAATCACACTATAGTATGTGCCTCTTGCAAATCTTTGCAGGCGACACAAAAAGTTGAGCATGATCATGTTTTTGAATCACATGCTAAATGCGTGATGCGAAATACTTGCCGGGTAGGCCAAACCACTACCGTTTTCGCTTGATTTTTGTGGTCATGCGTGCGTAGAGTGTATTTCTTGATTAACCCCGGGCCATATTCCAGGTTCGCGAAAGCGAGAACTGCGAAATTTCTAGTAAATCATTAGGCCTAATTGGTCATTAATGAGAAGCCTATTCATGTCTAGCGATTGAGATAAAGTCGTTTAAGTCACGCAGACTGCACCTGTGTTGAATGAAGTTTATTTTACTTTTACGAAAAGAGTAGTATAAACCACTCATATCCTTGCACACGACCTTATCCATAACAGAAATACACAAGCACCCCAAAACGCCCATAGACCACAATATACCACGCCACTGCACCAAATCATGCGATGACGTCATCATAAGAACACCCATATGGGCACGAAATCGCTGGCCGGGTAATCGACAACCTCGTGGCTTTCCCCCGCTGGTCATGGGACTGGGCCTCGGGGTGTTCTAGTTCGCTTCCCACCCACGATGTGGAATCTTCTTTAGCTTCTATCCATTTTCTTTACCCCTTCCTTCCTCCCAGGAGAGACGAGAGCCTTGTATGGGGTAATACTCAATATTCTTTATAGCCATATGTGAAAAAATGCGCCTCACCCAACTCATGATATTAGCGGCTCGGTTACAAATTACTTGTTAGCATGCTCACCTAATCATTGCACCTAAAAGCACACTAACCAACTACTTAACCTACAACAAAACACAGTAACACCCACAGTACACACAAAACGTCAATATGATGCGTACAAAAGCAAACATGTCAGCACCCTACATGGTATACTGCACATGGACTGGTTATCCAGCCTACATCCTTGGTCGTGTCCCTCACAGTGAACGATAAGGATAAGGACCTAGCCCATACAGTGCATTCGTCAGGATACTTGCAACTGACCGTATGGGTCAGTGCAGGCAGCCCGAGAGCCAAAGTGCGATTATCCTGACGAATGCATTGCGGCGTGGTTCTTATCCGTCATATACTTTGAGAAAAAAATAATATCAAATCATTACATTTAACATTAATAATTAACGCAATTTATACACACTTAGGGTTAATATTGCTGATATGTTTAGGTTAATTTTTCCTATTTGTATCATTGAACCAGGCACGATCGCAACTGAATGTCGATACCCCAAGCGGGACTAGAACTTGATTATTGTGAATTTGATACCCCTAGCGGTAGTCCCGCATTTGCAGCTAGTCCCTCTTTTTTTGAACAAGCATGGGTTCCAGACCAAGAACCCCCGGGCGTGTTGACCGGTTTCCATGTAAGCCCACTGATTTATTGGCTACACAACAGTAATTGTATAGTAGATCAGTGAAGCAACCGGCGGACATCTTTGTCTACCAGTACAATAGCATTCCAGAGACACCTGTTTAACGAAGGTTGTATCTCGAGCGCCTGCTTATAGGACATGTCATCCCATACGTGCACAACTTCAAATTCATTGAGCTCACTGAATTGGCTTGATTGTGTACTCTGCTATGTCGCTTATCCACATTTCAATGGAAACACGCTTTGTGTAAATGACCGTCTCTTAACCACCTTTTTGGGCTCTTTTTGGATTACCAATATGGCCGTCAGTGGATTCAAGTACGGAGCCCAGGTTTCCAATCCATTTTATAGAGATAGTGTAAGCCGCCATAAAGTGTGAGTATTGTCTTCCCAGCATGCATCGCGTGCTGATTCGCTGATTTCCGATGACTTGGAATCTTTACGCAATGAAGAAACAACCACGAACTGCGAATTTTCTCGAGCGAGAAAATCGGATTAGGATTATCCTCGGAAGGGCCATTTGTGAGGATATGAATAACAATTGCAATCATTGGGCGGCAGATGGATTGGTCAAAATCAAAGTGGATCGTTGCGTTTCCTTCTTATCTCTTTCTTCCATGGTTATCTTGAACAATTTAGGGCAGAGGTTGAAAAGCAGACGAGAGGAATCGGTGATCGATGAATCTCACGTAGTACAACTTTGTGTAGTACAACGTGCTTGCGGCCTGACCGAAATGCTTAATCACAGACAATGCTAACCATTAACTTGTTGTTTTGTATTTGTTGTGTACATCACTCCCCAAACGACTGATTGAATCTCGCTGAGGCAAAGGGAAAAAAGTTTCTACGGGAGGAATGGCTTTTTGAAGGACCCATTATTTGTGAGTTAAGCCTATACAGCCTGTCTCAAAAAAGTGGTACAATCAGAAAAAAATTGGTTAATTTAGAAATTTCATTCTTACTTGGCATAATATTAAGAACAAAGACCAGACTTTCCAATGGTGTTTGTTTCATCTTATTTGCTTTTGTCAATCCAGACTATAATCAATTTACTGCGATACACCAAAATCGATTTTGTGCCACTTTTATGCATGGGCAGAGTTGTTTCGCGCAGTTATGCCATGCTGTCTTGAAGCTCATAAAATAGTGCGACTTGACAAAAGTAACAAAACACAGATTATAGTAAAGAAAGGAAGTCTAGTGTTATCGACACAAGTTTTAAGAGTCAACATAATCAGTTCGATAAGTATCCTTTTTCATAAATAATAAAACAATACAAATATTTATTGCACGTCAATGAAATGGATCTTTGAATCTGCTTTAGTCTCAGCTTTGAATTTATTACAAAATTAGTACCTGTTAAAATCATGCCAGAAGGAATGTAATTGCAACCAAAATAAACACTGCAAATCCAAAGAAATGGATTAAAATATTGCACTATCTTTGTGCATTTACTAATTGTTTAAGTCAATAAAAATTGAATTGCATAGTATCAAGGTGTTGGCATGGTAGGAATTTGCGTTTCATACTTCAAGACCATAAAAACCCTTCTCCAGGTTGCTGTACGCTCATGGTTCACTTACAAACAATAGTATGTCGAATGTTATTCACTTTAACTTAAAGCCAGAACTTACTGATCATAACTTCCACCATTACGTTACTGTTTTCGTATCTTTTAGAGTTTCTTTTAGGACGTTTATAGAGTTTCTTTTTAAAGAATTTTATATCTGTTCAAATGTGAATAATTACTGTTAACTAATTCTTTCACCGTTTTCACTCAACCAGAAAGTGGCACAAACTCGATTTTTGTACTGGAGTTATCTCTCGATTGAAACAAGCAAATGAGCAAACATACTGGAAAGCCTGGTCTTTTATCTTTAATGTGATGTACAAAACAACTTACTTATGTTGAGCTATAATATTGAAAAAAAAACGGTTTTTGATTGTACATTTTTTGAGACAGGCTGTACACATCAATATTAACAGGAAATTCTCAGTGAATTATATTTTTTCAATAAAATCAAATCAGGGTATGTGGTAATTAGATGTGCAAAATATTCTCTACCGTTTTTACACGCATTGCATGCTGGTGTAATATGGTCCGGCAGGAGCCATAGTCCGGGCTCCATAGACGACAACGGATTAAAGCGCGAAACTAATGTTACGTGGAGAGTCAACTGAACACCGTTGTAAGCGGACTGTGAGTCCGGAGGACTATACATCCTGTCACACCGCACATCCACATTTACGTTAAATCAACGCCTTGTTCCTTCACTCAACAAAATTTTAGGATAAGACACTCATGGCATTGAAGAATTAAATTTAGCCTACTTTCGGGCGTGGTTCACTGGTGCTCATTCTTTCAAAGAGATACCCAAAAAATATAAGAAAATGTTTTTTTTTTCTAAAAGCTTGCTCACTTGATTGTAAGATGTCACTTACTGTATTTAATGCCTAAATCTTTCGTACGTCGCGCGCATTTAAAGTAAAATGCATTCAAATGTCAAGCCCAATCCATCATTTAACCTTTTAATAGTCTAATAAATTAGTTGTCAATCGCTCCCTCTCAATACTTCTTGTTGAACATGGACGGCTTAGCTCGTTTCGTGACGGACACTCGCGTACTAAATTGACCATAACAGTTACACGGTATTTGTTTCCCTATATATATAATATATATCAATCTAGTTTGGCAAATTCAATGCCAGCCAAATCCCGCTTGAATCCACCCAAATGTGCAGATTGAAGGGATAAGCAGCGATTGCTGATCCGAAACACCATAACACTGAAAAAATCATCAAAATTCGTATTTTGGTATCTTTGTTACCGGTGTGAAAGCAGATATAGTCCGGCAGGAGCCATAGTCCGGGGCTCCATAGACGATAACGGAATAAAGCGTGAAACCAGTGGCGGATTTAAGAGTCAGCAGTGTCAGCAGCTGCTGACAGGGCCCCCCTAAAATATTGCTCTCAGGGCCCCCTCGGACACACTTTAGTCGCACTAAAGTGCGATATTGCGTTGCTTCTTGACGCTAAAAGACTGCTAAAGGGGCCCCACCTTAAGCTGCTGACAGGGCCCTTTTCCTTAAATCCGCCACTGCGTGAAACTAATGTTGTGTGAAGAGTCAACTGAATCGATTGCCCTATTGTTCACCATTGTTCCCGGACTATGAGTACGCCGGACGATAATTACTTCTACACCGGCATGGATGTGCTAACATAACCTGCAAGTGGTTGGCTTGAAATCCGACAAGGTAGTACTTTTTATCTGATTCTGTATGTGCTGGAACGTCTCGACATGGGACCACTCACTGCAAACGAGAAGAAAGGCATCTCGCCTTTCGATGCTACAGAAGATCAGGACCGGTCAGGTTGCCATACCGGCGCAAAAGTTCCTACAGCCGGTTCTACGCCCCACTCGCCACCACCATAGCAAAGCTTATCAAAGATATTCCACAAAGAAAGACTGTTTCAAATACTCATTCTTTAGTAGAACCATATCCGACTGGAACTCATTACCAGAAGACGTGACAAACATCGAAGATACAGAATCATTTAAGAGAGCAGTAACAGAGTACCTCAAGAAAGTACCATCGAAGAGCAACTAATTTGTTTTCATGCGCACACCCATTCCTCTGCGTTTGGTCCCAAATGGGATGTTGCAGAGTACCGTGAAGAAAGAAATCGTCTATGGAGCCCGGACTGTGGCTCCCGCCGGACTATATCTGCTTTCACACCGGTCACTTCAGGTAGGGCGTTCCCCTCACCCCGAGGCGAGGGCCCAACATGAATGGCAAGTGAAACAAAACAAAACAACAGAACAATACAGCAAATTCAAAATGACAAAAGGCAGCATTAATCTCTAAATTCAGCGATTACATATTGTTTGTTTCCTTGCAAATACCAGCGCAAAGTACTTTATATTAAAAGAAATCGCCCAGAAGCAACGCAACGCAAAAAATCTAAAGGTAAAGAATATCATTTATTATTTATAACATTCACCACTATTTCGATGATATGCAATTGTTCAATGTTATTGCATTACAATGAAAACCTTGCCCGGAATGGTAATATTAAAACAGAGGATATGTGCGTATAATATTGGCGTTTATATCAAGGACAACAAATAAATAATAAATGAATAACGGTACAATAAATGATGAAAAAACTCTATCGCACATAAAATATAGAATGTGACCAACTCACAAATCAACTTTTTTTTCTCTATTGTTCTTATTGTTGTTTTGCTTAGTGTAATTCCGTTTTTAGTGTCATGTTTTAGTTTTCCAATCAATTTCCTGTTTCTGCATGTAAAAGTGGAAGTTTAGATCATCCCCACCAAAAAGGTGCGAACCAAAAGGGCGTCGGGACTTTTTTACTCCTTGTTACCACACGAACAATTTGAGCTATACTAAACGTTATTTGGACCGTTATTTAAAATTTACCCCTGTAGAAACTTTACCCCCTCCTGTGGAAATCGCCGACATTTTCCAGAGGGACATGTGGGCTAAAAACATTCTAAAATGTCCTTTGAAGTCAAATCAATCGTCAAACCTTACTTGCCAAAGATTAGTCACGGAATTGAGGATTTTAACTTAACTATGTAGGTAAATATTCGTTATTCAGAATGTTAACAGGTGAATATGGCGGCTGATCCGTAAAAAGTGTAAAGTTCTTTTTTAAAAAATCGACCTACCGACCTTAATATTTTTCTTCCGTTACGGCAGACAAATGTTTTTAGGCCTTATCTAACTTATATTAAAAAGGTAGATTGTAACCTACAGGATGACTTTTGGCGCGCCACCCAGTCAACATGGTAACAATAAATAAGACACTTAGAATGCAAACCAGACATTTTGGAATAGTACTTGGGTCATCTGGAGCAATTCCGTGACCGTTGAGAGCAGATCATCTTTTCTCAGTGGATTTGTCTTCCAAGAAGGTTAATAAACAAATTCAGTGGGGTGACCCTCGCGAAAGTGTGGGCGGAATCCAGGAGGGGGGATAATTCTTAATACAGGGGTCAAAAATGAAAAATACTTGGATTGCTTTAAAAAGGTAACCAAAGTGTCACCCCGGTTAAATTTGTTCATTAACCTTCATAGATTAGAAGACTAATCTACTGAGAAATGGAAGCTCTGCACCCGCGCTAAATTTATTAATTAACTTTCATAGAAGACTAGTCTACTAAGAAATGAAGCTCTGCTTTCCACGGTCACGGAATTGCTCCAAATGACCCAACTATTGCATTATCACGAACGTATTATTGTCACAAAATTATCTTAATACAGGTTATTGCGGATGAGATAATTTGATTTGAATTTTTCCTTGAGCACAAGCATTGATACCGCATTTTTAAATAATATAAGGTAATAAGATGAATAAGTCATCAGTTGACTCCTAGATCTAATGCATAAATCTCTATAAATTTCCAAGAGAAAAGGACGATTAATATTGTACCAGAGGGGCACAGCTAATTAACTTGCACTCCGGAGTTATTTCATCATGTTTTAAGGAACACAATACCTTATAAAAATAATTCAGACATAGTGAAATGGACCCTTACTGAAGACACTTCCACAAATTTTGGAAACAATTCAGTGTTTATATTTTGTATGAAAGGGCGAAGTAACTAATATTATTTTCCTTGTAAGCTTCACTTCTCTGCCACAGACAGCCAAGGATACTGACATTACTGCCAGCATTTATCAAACTTGAAAAGCATGCAGTCATCAGCTCACAGACCATTGCTATTGTATATGGTAATCCCGGTGTGGCAGGAGATATAGTCCTCCGGGCTCACAGTCCGGGAACAATGGTGAACAATAGGGCAATCGATTCAGTCGACTCTTCACGCAACATTAGTTTCACACTTTATTCCGTTGTCGTATATGGAGCCCGGACTATGATACCTACCGGACTATGATTACTTTCAAACCGGCCAATCTGAATGCTGTATAGTCAAAATCATGTTGGAAACCCTGTAAATACTGGCAATAATGTCAACACCTTGATTTTCCGCTGCAGGAATTGCCTGTAACTCTTGCTGTTTTAACTGTTTTAATAGAATCTACACATCCAAATTGTTTTCATATTTGTGGATGAAATTTCAGTAAGGGTCCATTTAATTATGTCTGAACATTTTTCTTTGCCATCATGTCCCTTTAAATATTTTTCTTTGCGGAACTTTCCTTTAAAGGTGAAAAAGTTTGTTTTTTTCTTAAAGCTATTTTGGGGAATTCGCATATTTCAATGGTCTGCCATGTAAAATCGTTGCAAATGCTGGCTTGTATCTAATATACGCGTCACGTCACGTCACGTCACGTCACGTAAAGTTACGTCGCTTTGGATGTTTCCCCTCGTTAGTGAGTGATTTGTATTATAATTATGCTTTTCTTCCTTGTATAGACTATGATTACATGTTGGTTAGTGAAATATCAAGCTTTTCTTCACAAACCGCGACGTGTGTTTTCCTTGGTTTACCGGAACTTATTTTGAAACCCAATAGCCCGTCTCCCAGGCGCACATCACAAAAACAATGAAGTCCATTAAAATACACGTAAAAATATACACTTTCCCTCTCTGTTTTGGCGTCCCTCGTGACAATTATGATTTCACAGGGAGTGAATATGAAACTTTTTCAAAATATTTCCTTTTTTGAAGATAAATTCTTTTATCCGGGGCCCGGGCTCGAATATAAAAGTGACGGGGATGTGTGGCCGACAAATTAAAACATGGGGGTATTTCAGCCGATGAAAGGCAGGACACAGAAACAGGAGGTTATTCTTGTAAAAATGTTAAACAAATTCAGAAAAAACTTGCAATAAGTTTAGATTTCGGGGGAAAAATTCCAACATTCTAGTCAGTCAACAAGGGGTCTTTAAGTGACTGATCAGTAATTGATTTGAAAAGGGGCCATTGGGTGACAGCAAAATAAAAAGGATCTTTGCGTGAGAGCGCGTTAAAAAAAGAAGGGTCAATATGTGGCCACACCTGCCCGTCATCTATTATCAGCCGATTATCAGTACGTGAGTCCCCCCTCGGTCTAATATCGATCGGGCATACAAAAAGCGCCACCAATATAAAAAAAAAAAAAAAAAAAATCTTTGCGGAACTTTCCTTTAAAGGTGAAAAAGTTTGTTTTTTTCTTAAAGCTATTTTGGGGAATTCGCATATTTCAATGGTCTGCCATGTAAAATCGTTGCAAATGCTTATCTTTGTGGGAATTCATTTTATTGAATTCCCACAAAAATATATCAAATTTAATATAACGGTAGTATTGAAGAAGAATCAGCTTACATTTTACGATAAAATAATACACAACACCCGTAACATGGAGGCAGGTCTACATCTCAAAGAAAAAAACGGAAACCTAACAAGTTAAGACTTATGACCATTACTTTCAATTCTCTCTCTCTCTCCCTCACTCGCTCGCTCTCTCTCACTCTCTCTCTTTGAACGAGACTCTTATTTACATATTGCCACAACAGTTAACATTATTTAAATGTGGAGTGCTTTGTTAACACAAGGTTTTTCGAATCATCCAAACATGCATTGCTGCATATCGTGGATCAAATGGATCTTTGTCACTTTCATTAAAATAAGCAGAATTTATTAATCTTGCGAATTTTCACCACGTATGCTGAAAATCTATACTTTAATCACATGTAAATATATTTAAGAATAGTTTTGCAAAGTAGGTAAAATATGGCTGTCCAAAATAGGTTTCTTTCTTTAACCATCTCATAGAGCGTGCAATATTAATACAATCTTGGCAAATAACACTATAGACGTGAAGCCTCCATTGTTTGGAATGATATTGGTTTCTAACAATAACAATGATATTTCTATTCTCCGTTTGACTCGGAGGTTCAAACGTGATGTGTATTATCTTATTAGCAATAGTCCAGAAGAATTCTGTAATTGTATTTCTATTCGCGTAATATTTAATATTTCGTCGCGCAAACAAATATAGGCTGTTACTTCTAATTACCAACCTACTGTTATTGCCTACATTTATCCGACGAAAAGCGTTTCTTCGCAAAATAGGAATGTATATATGTGCTACTTGCAAATAAAGTAGATTACATAGAACATTTCTTTTGGATGTAAAAAAGGTTCAAGAGATATGGACAGAGCAGAGGTTGATAAAATTCTTTTGCAACAATATTACACAAATACATAAGTACAAACAGATGTTTTATTTGCCTATGATCGCGCCGACAAATTTCAAAACACTATTATTAATGATATAATAAGTGTAATCAAATTATCAATTAGCAAATTCCGATATGAGATATATCGTAATTTAATTTATCTACTTATTATGCAGAACTTAAAACACGAACATTTTTCTAAAAATTAGCAAAAGATGAGGACAGACAAAATATTTGAGCGTGTTTTTGTCGACGCTGCCGTGATCGTACTTCTTAAAGTCTTTCGCCAACCACCTCGGCAGTATTATTGACAAACCAGTCTTAACAAACAATTTGTTGTGAACTATTAATTACGTTGTATGATTAATAGAAAAAATTAATGTATGTGACGTGGAATCATATGAATAATAAATGAAAAAAAAAACATTTTTGCAACAGTGTCAATTCAATTGTTCTTGATTGCAATTGTTTAACTGTGCGTTGTGAAGTACTTTTGCCATATCCGTCCTATGATGTCTCTGACATTATATTTTAATTTATGTGTTTGTCTTTTATCTTTGCACTTCATTTATTTTCCCCAAGAGTGGATAGTGAATTTTAAGCATTGCTCTTGCTCACCCCATACGCCATTTCCTCATGATACTTTGATTTACTACTTGGTGAAATCAAACTAATCTGTACCTACTCTTTTTATTGAGACGGATGCTTAAAGTAATACTCTTTTTAAAAGCACATAGCACCCTACCTGGCCAGGCTTCATTGGCTTCCAGTTGAAAAACGTATCCATTTCAAATTACTTGTTTTCATTTACACTTGCATTAATGGGTCTGCTCCAGAGTATCTTTTACATGATATTGATTTGTATAACATTCAGAAAACTCATCACCATAATCTCCGTTCTTTTTCTGATTGTACTCGTTTACATGTTCCAAAAACCAACAGAGTCATTGGGGATAAAGCCTTCTCTGTGGCAGGGCCACGGCTTTGGAACACTCTCCCAATTTTTGTAAGAGAAGCACCATCTCTCGCTGTCTTTAAGCGGAGGTTAAAAACTTGCCTGTTCTCACAATGGTCATGTTCAGTCGCCTGTTTCATTGCTTCTGTAGACTTACTTTCATGCCTTTGTGCATTAGTTTGTATTGCGCCTTGAACTGTGTAAAGGCGCGTTATGTATGTATGTATGTATGTATGTATGTATGTATGTATGTATGTATGTATGTATGTATGTATGTAAAAGCACTATTAGTGATTCCGCAAAAAGCATGTAAAATTTCAATTTTTGTAGAAATACCTTAAAAGTGAAAGATAAAGTCCAAATTAAAGCACGATGTACTTTTCACTTGAAAACTTGATACGGAAAAAATAGCAGTACTCTACAACATGTGCGGCCTCATTCAGTTGCAGATAGCTTTATGGTCTAATTTTAACACCATTTTGTAGAGTTGTTAGACAACCTACACGCTCCAGAAATATGCAAACATCAGATTTTTTTTCAAAATATTTATCGAATCGCTGCCCTTAAAACTAAGCTTTCAGTATGGATATCGACATCCCTAGTCCTAGTTTTTATTTTCAGCACCTAATTAGAACGATGAAGATTGATGAGAAATTCATCTTTCCATTAGTGAGAAAAAAATACTGAATACACTCATTTGTTGGGAGCTTATCGCATCGCTCCATTATGCAAAGATCAGATTTTTTTCAAAATATTCTGCTTCATCGAATCGCTGCCCTTAAAACTAAGCTTTCAGTATGGATATCGACATCCCTAGTCCTAGTTTTAATTTTCAGCACTTAATTAGAACGTCGAAGATTGATAAGAAATTCATCTTTCCATTGGTGAGAAAAAAATACTGAACACACTCATTTGTTGGGAGCTTATCACATCGCTCCACATTATATGCAAAGATCACATTTTTTTCTCCAAATATTCTGCTTCACCGAATCGCTGCCCTTAAAACGAAGCTTTCAGTATGGATATCGACATCCCTAGTCCTAATTTTAATTTTCAGCACTTAATTAGAACGTCGAAGATTGATAAGAAATTCATCTTTCCATTAGTGAGAAAAAAATACTGAATACACTCATTTGTTGGGAGCTTATCGCATCGCTCCATTATGCAAAGATCAGATTTTTTTCAAAATATTCTGCTTCATCGAATCGCTGCCCTTAAAACTAGGCTTTCGGTATGGATATCGACATCCCTAGTCCCAGTTTTAATTTTCAGCACTTAATTAGAACGTCGAAGATTGATAAGAAATTCATCTTTCCATTGGTGAGAAAAAAATACTGAATACACTCATTTGTTGAGAGCTTATCGCATCGGTACATCAATTTGAAAAGCTGTCTTTTTTCTTTGGGTTAACTTTGGTAGAAACAACGCTTCATTACCACCAATTTGATTGAACTAAGAACGACTCAAACCATATGCAAGCAATAGTAATTTCATATTAATAACACGAGTCACAAAACAATCAACACGTTCCAAATATTCATCATTGTTCTTTTAAAGATATTCAGAGCATTCACTGGTTGTTTTGCACGAATATTGCAGATTTGCTGCAGTATAAGAGCAAGTCAAAGTTGTAAGATGAAGTAACTTCTAACCATTGGTCGTCATATAAGTACTCATTCAATGTTTAGAGGTCCCTCTGTACGTACAAATACTACATTGGTCTTATTTGTGGGGATTATTCACGTATCCCATTAATTGCCAAAAGTCAAGTTCTATATCATTAGTGTGCATCTACAAATGAATACCATATCATTGGTGTTTGAAATGTGGTTAAAGCGGCACTGGCACATTTTCACAAAATATGAAATTTCTTCAATTTGCTCTCAAATGATAGTCTAGGCCATTGGAAGAACAGAGATATATTTTACACATAAAATTAACATACCCCAAAACAGTTAGAGACATTGATATGGGGATAAAGACATCCAGGTAATTTGTAGGCCAACTTTTAAGTTTTCCATAACTTTAATCAACAAATGTGTATATTACATGAATATTTTTGACTCATACTCACTGATATTAAAACCACAAAGGTTATAGACCGATCAAACCGTGTGCATAGCGTGGGAAACATGCATATACGGCGTGCGTGTTGTGTTAAACGCCATTTTCGTCGTCTGCTGAATTAAATCGTTCTGTTTACCCATAAGGAAGCTGATTTGGTCTTAATCATTTCGGGTGATGGCTTTTGTATATAAAAGCCTTACAGCCATGCAAAAATATCGATTTTGAAAAATCTTGAGGGCGCACTATTTTTCAAATGTGCCAATGTCTCTTTAAACGGAAAACCAAACAAAAAGAGTGGGAAGAATACTTATTAACAAATGGCATATACAGGAAGATAATTTCATCTAGCCTCCGCAAACTAAGTGGGCCGGCTACGCCCCTAATATCATTTTAATAAAAGTCTAAACATAAAAAAGCATTCCAAGAATTGTCCTACCTTTTTATTTTCATAAGTGATCGTTATCCACGTAATAAATCCACGATTATTTTCATTCCTGTATGATCCAAATTATTTGTAAGGCACAATTCCAGTAGCGCACCTGCATATACCGTATGAAACCACCCAAATGATTACGGTTGTTTTACACAGCTCAATAAACATACGCAAACCTCAATCCAGATAAATGCCGCTACGTCTACCCGACAAGCTCCGCTTGAACAACAAAATAATTGTCTTTGCAAATTTCACTTTGCGCACCATCAAAATACCTGTGTCCACCTGAGTTTGGACTGATTCATTTGAATTGAAGGTGGGAGGTTATTAGGTTCAGCAATTGGATAAAATACTTCATCAAACACTTGGCGCGCATGCATGGACTGTTTAGAGCGTTACCTGGTTTCATCAGCAAGAAATTGGCTTATTGAAAGCATAATGTTTACTTGCTTTACAATTAGTCAATTTTGTGTGTGTGCGATTACAATTACCTTAAAGGGATAAGCAGTGATAAATGCAAGAGAATAAAAAAATGCCCCGAAAAAATGTGGAAATGCAATGTTTTAGCTTATTAATTAAAAATAAGTATGCACAATTCATATAACTACTTAAAAGTAGGATATAGAACAAAAACACCAAAATATTGTAAAAATGAAGTATTTGAGGAAATTTTTCATACCGTCTCCCGCAAATAGATATACAGTGATGGCGTCTCAAAATCTAAACGAAACTGCTGATTTTGGTTTACACCAGTACAGAATAAACAGAGATCAATAATGTTTGTGTTGAGGTCAAACTGTACAGGTCATGGTGCACAATATTACGCTTATAAATATTTGATAATCACAGGGAAAGCCTTTTTTTAAATCTCAAGTCGAAACAAAAATACCAAATTTTGATGTTTTTTCGATGTTTGGGATCAGCAAATCGCTGCTTGTCCCTTTAAATTCGGAATGGACAGAAAAAAGAAACTGCTAAAAGCATTGTCATGAGCATAACATTTTAAACTTCTTCAACCGCTTCTCCGAACATTTAAGAAGTATCAATATATTTTTCTTGCACAAATATAACAACATTACTAGTATTCTAGAATGGTGCAATCTTTTAGAATCAGCGAGAATTGTGATGTTTTGGATTGGATGCACCATGTTTTATTATACTACGTGAATAAAAAATGTGCAAGGATAGAAGATGACCTTGACCTTGATAAAGTCACTGAATCATAGACTTGTTGTTGTTGTTTTAATACAGCAAATCTTATATACTTCCAAGTGTTGAAAAAATGAAAGAAATCGACTGAAAAATAAGCCAGATATGACACATTTTGTGAGCACACTTCTTTTTCCTCCATTCCAATGGGATTTATACAGTTAAGCAAGATATTACGTTAATGTATATACGATATACGGGGTATAGCATTGTGAAAGTAATGAAGTGAGCGTTCAGTCGTAATGTAACGAATTTATTGTGGAACTGGTATAGTAAATGTTCACACAAAATCTCACCAATTAACCCTGATGTGTAAATGAAAAGGGTTTTCAACACTACTACTGTAATTTAGGTAGATACAAGCTATGCCAATAAGGGACTAAACTTTTAGCAAAATCCTAAACAATGTTAAGATCTTGTTTTCTTGTTCTGCAACAGGTGAATTGGTGTTTGGATATGTCATATCAGTTGGTACATTGGTATAAATAGATTCATTGATTAGTCCGTAGTTTAAATAATCAAAAAAATGTAACCTTAAAGACATCATGAAATTCATGATATTGGATATTGTACATTCTTACAAACACAAATTTAATGTGTGTAAATCCCATAGGAATAGAGAAAAAGGGGTATGTTTACAAAACCTGCCATATAGCGTTTTTTTCAGTCGATTTCTTTCATTTCTTCAATATATGAAAGTATATTAGATGTGTTTTATAAAAACAACAACAAATCTATGATATAGTGATTGCATTAAGGTCAAGTTCATATTTAATCCTTGCACATTTTTTTTCGATTCACGTATAATGCGAGTATATTGGGGTGTCGCGTTCTTATCTCGAAAATGGAGCACGCGCGTTATTCGTGAATATTAACGTTTTATAACATGTCATCGAGACCCAAAAAAGAAATCTTCTTTCTTGTTGTGCAAGCAACTGAAGGTTTGAATTTTTAAAAATTTTCGTTGAAACTATATTGACGCAATTTGACTTTCACTAGGACACTAGAAATGGATGTATTTGTCATTTTATGCTGAGTTTTTCGTCAATATTTAGAATAACTACTAGAATGGTACCATTAATTAATTGAATGGGAACTTTCGCAGAGCGCGTGAACTGCACAAACTCGACGCATGTGAAGTTCACCCGCCGAATGCAAGTACAGGCGCGGATCTAGGGAGGGGCGGAGGTGGCGCGCGCCTCCCGGTAATTCTGCAAAATCTTGTAAAATCAGCCCATTTTGGACAAGTTTCAGCCTTCAGCCCCCGGTAATTTTGACGTTTTTCAAATCCTGGATCCGCCCCTGAAGTACCTGGATAATACCTATTCAATTCAGGTTTTTAGCAAATCGTTCTTTACAACAACATCGGCGAACCAGTCAGCAATTTTGGATTAAAATTATATCACTTTATTTATAGTAATAATGCAATTGCATCCTCAAAAAGTGTTTCTCATAAAGACTTTAACTCCGAAAACAAACAAAGCTCTACAAAAGCCAAGTAGAAAAATCTACAATTATGTGCACTTTTGCTATTATAATTGCTGCAGGGATATTGCGTATGCTTTTGCTTTTGGGAAATAAGCAGAGACCACTTCAGAAAATTCCAAGGATGGCATGCATGTAGCGTCGTTTAATTTTGCGTGTTGTTAAGTAAAAGTAAATAACTTTTCGCAGAGCGATGTTCGTACATGAAAGAGGTGTCACGCATTTTCTTTGCGCATTAAAGAGATGGCCATTATACCTGCAAGCAGAAAAAGTTCTTCTTTACAGACACCCTCTTCTGCAAAATATCAATGTACACGTATGGTTGTGTGAAAGTGGTGCAACGATATGCGGATTAATGACCTCCGTTGTGACTTAATTATTATTATGTATACTATTAAGAAATCAGAATCACGGTTTTAATCTCTTTTAATCTTAAATATAAAAAAAGTTAAAAAACTCACATAATAATAATAAAATTTATATATAAATAATATATATGATAGTCACTGAGCTTGAATCTTTATATGCTCCCGTGGTTACGACAGAATGATAAGCCCTCCCCACCATTGAACAGCTTCCACTTGGTATAGAAAAGAATAATCAGTAGCAGAGAACAATACAGAAAAGCAGGAAGCTAAAAAATGCAGGGTAGATTTACATAATGCAGAGAAGCAGGAGTCAAAGAAATTGTGGTTTTAAAAATTATTTTTACCTTTAACTACGCTTAGCACGTGGTGGGTGCGGAATACCAGAAAAGACATTTGATAAAGGCTGACTAATGCACCAGCCTCGTGACTTAGGTTCCTTTACACTTGATAGTTTAAAAGCAAACGAGAGTTTTTATTTTAAAGTTTATCAAATTTCTTTGCTTCTGTGAAAACTCTAAAACGACGAAGACAATAAACAAAAGAACGGCCTCACATATGTCATACCTGAGATTAAAAAGATAAATACAGGGCGGAAGGTGAGAATCTTTCACATTCACTGGTATACAGACAAGGAGATATAATTGGCATTTGATTAACTCCATGATTTAATTTATAGTAATTTCAAATTAGTGAGACCTCATACAAGTTTTAGGTCTGGCCATTCACCGTGAGAGGTAAAAGGAAGAATTATTTTAATGACACAGGTAAAAAATGTTTATGAGACTCATACAATTATAGTAATGTAGCTAGTATACTAGTAAATAAATGTTGACCTAAAGTACATAGTCACATCTATAGATAGATGGAGTTTCAATTAAGTATCAGAATGAAAACACCCGCATTATTTCACTAACGTGGATTTGAACAAAACTTACCTTTGACACTCAAAATATCATCTTTATCACAGGCATTGGAGAAATATGCCATATTATATCGATGCACAATAACACAATTAAGTTTTATTTGGTCATCGAAAATGGGCCGACCTTGTACTAAGAGATTAGTGCAAAACGGATATGACATCCCGGCCATCAATGGCATATGCCTTCAATCATTTACAGGACCATTGCATAACTGAATGCATCAGATCCCAGTAAGCCGATTCTGTACAAGAACATGTATGGTCACAATGTGTTTTGAAGGGCGACAAAGGCCTAGTCTCTGCATGCCCGGATTTAACCCCATTCAATTCCACGTCCCAAATATGCAAGGAGTCCCACGTAATTTGAACTCTATTATAGCAATCTTGTACCCGTCTACACATATAGTCAAGCCAATCATGATGACAACAAAACATAAGCGGATTATGGAATGTTAAATTTATTTTAATAATTACATCAATTTTGGAGCAACTAAAGGACAAAATAATGTATCTACTCCACTATACAGTATCTTCGGCTTTTTAAATTTCGGGTATCCTACGAGTGAAATAATACACTCGAAGTAGGCATGAAGTTACATGAATAAAATAAGACTATGGGATCGAGGAATTCCCTGGAAAATTTCAGTCGGCCATGCACAAAAAAAATTGGCAGTATAATATAGTTAGATGCGAGTTGCATACAGGAATTTCTCTCAATTTTAGAATACGCGTTTAACCATGGCAATGAATTATGAAGTACATGTACGGCCACTCAATTTAATGAATGAAGATGGTACTAGCTGCAAATTTCTTATCATTGGAGCGAGATTGCACTTGAGACACTTTCAAATCAATACTAAAATAAGATTAGAAACCGCCTTTCCGAATTCAAAAGAGATAAACTCTACCTTGTCCATCATTATCATATTGATAGTCATATAAGGGGTTGGGTTATAATCAATTCATGTAATGGATAAAAGAGTCAGAATATCACTATGAGCTAGTAAAATCTTCAATTCCTTGGCACAGTTCAGTAGCTGTCCATTCACAAGTGTATTTAGAAAATACACCCCCTGGTATTGGTGCGATATATGATACCAGATCACACAAGGCCAGTTCATGTCAATGTATTTATACGTAAACCCACTGAACTGTGTCATTAGTGGATGAGCATGTTGTGACTCCTAGTGTATAGTCCCAGTATGCAATGGTTTTCCAAACCACAACTATACAGACTTCATTAGGCTTAGCACTATACATTTAGACAACCAAAATGATTGCATAGGCCAAAAAAGGAAAAATATTGTTGTTTTGTTTTGTTAGTTGAAAATGCTATGTGAATTGTTTTTAAGAATGAATGTCTTAAAACAATTACATAACATGTGATAGGGACAAAAAATATATTGGTCTTAGGGGGGAAAAAGGAAATGAATCAAGGAAGTCCGTCGTATGATTGATGGCATGAACACAGATAATGAAGTGAAAAGGTCTCATTTATTAACCCACTTGGAAATACGGTATTTTATCGTGCATAAAGAACATCCATTAAAGGCCAACACACCTCATGAGTCTTAATCTACTCCAAATAGTACCCTAAATCATCCTTAAGTGGTATAGTTACGACCTTTAGTTAAACGGCTACAGCCCTGATACGGTTCAGCCCCGCGGGTTCGGGTTTAGAATGGCCCGCTGTCCCCCTTACATGTCGTAAGATGCGGACTATTAAGGACAGTGTCTGTTATTGGACAAGCGGGGTATTTAAATTTAGGATTCTGTACTTTAAGATAGTAATAATATCGTCGCCGCATCCATTTTTTTTTACATACCTGTCGTAAATTTTCACATTTTTGAGGTTTTTGCCAAATTCCGGCCAATACTAAGTTCATCGAGTTCGTGCCATCCACAAAGTTTCAAAATTGTGAGGAGGCCTAATTAATAGTTTGTAATTACAGATTTTTGTCATTTCTCAAAATCATTCATATTCGAAATTTCACATACTGTCGTATTTTAAATCTCCATTCATTAACGTGTTGTTTGATTATAGCGTCGTATTTTGCCGATCACGAAATAAAAGTTTCACATACAGACTCTTTTGACGTAATTCCATCGTTATTTCGTAAACAAGCTTTTCACATAGGGATCTATTTACGTACATTGAAAAACCACGGTGGAATGTTAATATGCGTCGTATTTTGCATATACATATTTTTGATTCAACACAGGACTTATAACTTTGTAGCCTTAATAAGATAATATAATGGCAGTATAAGTGGGATGTATGCTGGTTGAATTGGACCTTTCCCCCCCCAAATGTTTCTACAAACAATATGGGTGTGATGTTTCTTTTATGCTTAGTTCTACCGTATAAACATCGAAATGTCGCGCGTGTAGATTTTGAATTGCGATTTCCTCGGAAAACGTTTGTTTGTAAAAAAATACGACCAGTTGTATGTGGGCGACCGACGATTATAAGGTGTTCCAGTATGTTGATTTAGTTTATTAAGTGTTAAAATTATATGTGCATATAGTATGACTTGTATAAGTAGATTTAAATCTGTATACAGTTTGGCATATAATTGCCTAAGATTGAATACTAAGTTAAACATTTTAAACAATACACATATATGAGACCATCTATTTAACCTGTATTAGCTTATGTTTCAAATTGTATTGATTTGTCCTGATGCGAACTTGTTGATTATCAGTATTGAAGTTGAAAAATTGGACTATGACGCATAACCCCCGCAGCAGCGCGCAAGTGGCTGTAGCCTGCTAAAACTAAAAAAGGGGATCCGTCTGCTCATTCAGTCCACGGTAAGTGTATTTAGTCGGCTGATATGTTTTTCAGGTTTTTAGGACTTAGGGACCCATCTTTTTCACATTCATGCTGCGGACAATGGAATATTAATTATATAAAGAACAATATACAGTAGGTGAATTCTAAAAAGGAATTTTATTAGGGGAAGGGAATAATAACAGCCAATTTTTGGAAAAAAAAACAAATAAAGATTTGATGACGTCACGGCCCATTGATTGGTTTATTATTTGCTTCGGGGGGGACCAATTCAGGTAAAGATGACGTACGTATCACTACATTGGAAGAAAAAAAAGCAACCGATTTCGTCATCGTACGTCGTTTTGCATCAGAGGGGAAAGGTAAATTTTGTACTTGGTAGACATAATACACGGTTGTCTTTTGGAAAAAAATAATAGGGGCGAATTTGGGCAGAGTGGGTCATGTACAGACCTTATAACATAGTCAGGATGTCATATATCGGTCCGCCCCCGAAGAGCAAACTTGAGATTCTGAGTACCTGACACGTGACCTCGTACCTGACACGTGACACCAAAAACTATAATCTGTACGTTTATTAACTACAATACGGCAAAGCATCAAGCATTCGGTATCTCTGTTGTCACAGCATAATCGATCAAGAGTGTGAGAATATACACGTGGTTCTGTACAAGGGAGGGTGAGGACACGATCTGCTCGATTTGGGCATTGGGATTTTTTTAAACGGTAATTTGTGAAAAACTGCTACATGCATCAATAGGCCAGTCTCGGTCCCATAGTGACATTAAAAAATCATCTCTTAAATCTTTGTTCAAAAGATCGTAGTAATATAATGATAAATTAAGAAAAAAAAATTAAGTTCACATAATCATGCTTCTGTTAAATTACCTGTGCATTAACTCAAAAAAACTCAGAAACTTCCCCTGCAAAAGTAATCTCTATCAAACATAATACGCTTGAACATACGCGGCATGGCTACAGGGCTATGAGCTCTGTAGCCATGCGAACCAATACACTCTAATATCAAACAGCCCTCATTTATTATAAATTATATACACCCAAAACCATTGCACTCCTGGGAGTTTTTACATGGATGGGTGATGAACTTTTCATCAGTGTATGCGGTTGAAATAATGACTAATTTTGAATTTATCAGTATATCTTTTTTGGAAGCTTGTTGTTGTAGATGCGTTTTCTATGCGTTATTGTTGCAATAAATTGGTTTATCTTGTTTTATACATGGATGGGTGATGAATTGGTTCCTCAGTGTATGATGTGTATCGTTTTATAATTGTTGTCATTTGAATTTATCGAAATGAGTTTTAATTATTTTGTCGTAATATTGATATATAATATTTTTATCTATGATACGATACTCCGTCACTCACTCACCCACTCACTCTCGCACCGATCAAGGTCATCCTGGGAAAAGTATCTAATGCTCAGACTTTGTTGAAACTGATGTCAAATTATTGCCTGGCATACTGAACAAAATTTTATTAATTTTTTTTTTAATTTTAAAAAGTTCTTTGGGTGACAGCTCTTTATTCAACAATTTTTGAGGTCAGTTTGGTGCCCTATAGACCATGTAGACCTTGTTTATTTTTAACGACTAATTACGGCACCAAATGCCAAACATTGTAAAATAAGGCAGGAACAACCACTTGACACCATTTTAAAGAAAATCGGAGCTCTGGTGTAAGGTCTACTCCTCCACAGGACTGATAACCCTTGAACCGTTAATAAGGCTGTCCTGTTTAACGATATGGAACAGTGTGGGTCATTTGTTTGGCTTTTTTGCTACCATGGAATTTTTGGTCTTAAATGTAGAAAGATAATGGTCCCAGGAAATCCAAATCAATTGTTACCATTTTATCCCTTCCGTTTGGCTGCCATCAATTGGTCTTGAAAATGCTGCCATTTTAACCTATTTTTGCACTATATCTGGACTCGATCAACAAGAAGGTCACATTGGTGCCAATTAACACCCATGTTGTTGATGTCAAGGAACACAAATATCACGTTCAGAAAGTCGCAGATTGTTCCTTCAGGCGCAACATCTTGAATTTCAAAATGGCCCGCCATTTTCACGATATTTTGCCTCTGTCTGGACTTCTGAGCAATATGGAAGGCTTCAAGTTGCCGGCAATACGACCAATGTTGTGATGTCAAAGGAACACAAAATTACATCCGAACAGGCACAGATTGTTTCCTCCCTTCCGGTGCATCTTGAATTTCAAAATGGCCACCATTTTAATATATAACTTCGCCCATATCTGATTTCTGAGCACATAACGGCTCCATTTTTGTGGCAATACCCAGTTTGGTGATGCCAAGGACACATATATTACATTCAGATAGACGTAGATTGTTTCCTTCAGGGCCATCATGAATTTCAATGGTCCCAAATTTTTATATCTATTCGCCCAATTCTTGATTTTCTGACAACATAAAAAGCTCCATTTGGTCTGGCAATGCCCATGTTTTGATGATTTTTTTTTTTTTTTATTGATATTGATGTTGTGGCGAGTGTCCACCATGAAAGACAAAGGCTAATCCCCAACCGAAAAGGGTGGGCTGGAGACCTGGTGAATCCCAACTACTATTAGCTAATTGACAAGCTGACTTGTTTACAATGTAGCACCAGGGTTCAAGCCTCGGATTTTGAAGTCTGTGCTTCCTGAGTCAACATGGTCTCTACCAATTCTCGATGTGGGTGGGCCCTAAAGCCTACGGAAGTCAACCCTGATATTTCAAAAGCATGCCAACTTTGTTAAACGTAATGTTGACTTTCATCATCAGCACATTACACGTCCAAACACTATCAACAACAGTCAAGAAGAAGAACTGGTATATGGAAGCACACTGTATGATATTGATGTCATCTGCACGCAAGAAAACACCGCATTGTGAACAGCGAGCCTCTACTACAGGAGTAAGTTCCATGGCTATGCACTATACATAAAATCCTCCGCTGGAAGAATAAGAAAAATCCATCTATCAGAGGGGTGGGTGGGGTTTCTTTTTCTCACCAAAGGCTCTCAAATCACGTGCCAGCTTTGTCAACTGTAATGAAGCATCAGATCATCCAAATGAAACTGTGTCTCGCTTTTACCATGGACTGTCCACTGCCACCGGTGCAGTTCCACCCCATAATCTTCTGTACATCCCTGGAATTGGCCTGGGGACGAGCAGCAAGGTGGGGTTGCGTGGGAAGGAATTGGTGAAACTGTTTAGTCCTTGTTGCCACGGCAACAAAATCCAAATCTAGCAATAGACGTGGACACAGGCCTCCGTCGCCCAAAATGGAGACGGACTTGTCCAGCTGAACTACATTCTGGTCATGGATTTAACCGCATTAAATATAATCCAGAGCCTAAAAACTTTGAATCTGTAAGTCTAATCACAGAATTGATTCTCAGGAGCAGAATAAGCTGCCGGCATAGTAAATCGGCAACTTGTTTAATCCCCCAGGAAGTATCAATGAATTAACAACTCTTTGTACTGTGACCAATCTTGCTCAAAATTCATAATAACGGGTACGACTATTATGACTACTCATGATCCCGATCTCATAGTAATGTATTTTAACACCAATGTTGAAATGGAGATTAAAGATAATGTAAAAATTATAATCAAAATAAAGTGCGTGGGTATGATAATATTGGTAACTGTATGGTAAAAAGAGTCTTAATGAAATTGTATGTCCTCTTACTATGATCTTTAATTGATCAATATCAATCAACATGTAGTGTTCCCCAGAAAGCTTAAAGCAACCGTTAGCGAATCCACCAAAAGCTAAATCAGAACCTTGATAATGCCACGGGACTGCACTTGATGACGCTTACACCGTGGTGCTCGAGGAGTATGTTAAGTCAAAGGCTGAAGCATTGAGCCCCTACATCTCAAATATACGAGCATGCTGCTGCCTGGAGGCATGATCCCGGGTCCGGAGCGGACTGATACGAAAATGCTACCACACCTATAAGAATCAAAGTCGTTCGTTCGTGCGTGCAAGTCCACACATCACCGTGGCAGATCCGTCTTTAACCAGCTGATAGTTTCATCAACCGGGTTGATCAGGCCTGGAATTCCTCGTGGGGACTTGAAGACCCTCACGTCAATGATGTGGCTAATGTTTGTGGCTCTCCACAATCGCAGTTTGGTGAAAGTTCTAACTCCGATCTTGTGAAGGAAGTCTTTGTACGACCAACGCAAGTTCTGAGTCTTTTGAGGTTGACCCATGCTTTCCTATCAGGTCACAACCTTTGGCTTGCTAGATGGGGGGGCTGTCCACAAACGCTTTAGGTCAAAGTAGAGGATGACCATTGCTCTACCATCTGTCATTGATCCAGTATGATCGATAGATACTGGTGAACTGCAGTGTCTGGATTGGGTAGCAAAGTGATTCCGTGGAATTCTCTGATCCTCAAATCAAAGGGTGTTGGTGGGGGATTAGGCTACCAGGTTCATCACATTCTTGGCGAGCTTGATCGTCTGAAAGTTCCTCCAAGGTTTGCAGGAGCTATTCCGTCCAGACAAGAATTGGAAGATTTTCACAGGCGTCGCAAAAGCAACCATAACAAGGTCCAGTGCACATCATTCAGAACGAACATCACTCTGTGTGAATGTACACGTGTGACGCCATAACGGTGCAGCGTATTCAGCAGTGGATATGCCAAGGCAACAGTTAATGTATGTAAGGTGTCAAAAGATGCACCCTGCGAGCCTTCGGAGGAGGTTGACAACGAGACTGCGTCTTGGCAGCGGCTGCCTTGGTGTGTTGATTTAAAGTAAGGCTGCGTCATTGTGACGTGGCCAAGGTACTTTCGGTGTTGGGTCATGTACAGTTTTTCTCCATCTAGAGTGATGTTAAGTTCTCTTTTTTTCGCGCATGATTTGCAAGGTGAAAAACAGAGCTGAACGGTCTTTGGTTTGCTGGTTTTCAAGTGCCATCGGCGGAAGAATTGGCTTACAGTGATTAGGTCTTTCTCTTTTCTGCACACTGTTTCTAAGGACTCAAGAATCAGCAGCTATCTCCAAGTGCCGTGTCATCTGCGTAGGAGTACTGCGAACAATCTTCCTTTGGCAAATCTGAGACGTAGATGTTGAGACTGGGTGCCAGGACACGACCCTTGTGGACACCATTCAGAAGTTTGGCCTTTCTATGGCATTGCCCATTTAATGTCTCCAGGACAAAGATCTGTTTTGGATGAGCAGCACAATGAACTTGACAAGCTTGACATCAGTGAAGATTTTTGAGTAGAGACCTCGATGCCAGACTGTATCGTACGCAGCAGTTTAGGTCTATGAAGCTGCTCCAAACTTCTGCTTCTTCTGGAAGCGTCTCCATGGTCCTTAACTAGTCTGGCTATCTGAGTCAGTTTGTTGATTAACCTTCGAAATCCAGCTTGGGGTGCGGGGTCAGATTTGCCTCGACCGTATCATGATCCTGCCGATTATCAGTCGCTCAGCATCCTATAGATGTGAGTCGTAGCGAGTGGGGCTCATTTGCCTGGTTTCTTGGCTTTCAGATTGCAAATGACCCCTTTGAAGTCTTCATCGTGGAGGAATAGTTCACGTTCCCATGCAAGTAGAAAGGAAGAGATAGGAGCCCTCGCACAGCTTCGGGTGCCATATTCTTCAGAATTCTGTATGGATTTTGTCATTGCAGGAGCTTTTTCCTTCTTGAGAACTTTAATTGAATCAAAAGTAAACAAACTGAGAGTGTCTCGACACATGGGTTTCGCACTTTAGTCTGTACGTGGCAACCAGTTTCAGGAATAACACTAAACTGATGACCCTTTCTTCAATCACACAAGATAGCAGATGCCTTACCTCTCAAGACCGGACCTTTCACACTATACGGAAGCTTCTGCTCTGCCTGAAGAACTGAACAACACCAAGAAACCTGGTCCCGACAACATTACTGGCAGTAAATCTGAAGAATCCACGTTACTTTTCATTATCAACTTTTGGAATTTGTAACGACATCTACATGGGAAACAAAACAGCTGACTATTATATTTAACACGTTCATCACTCCTTACCAAAGAAGGTTACGCTCCCAACACCCCCAAACTAACAGAGGAATCACATGTCCACCACTGGCCTCCTAAGAATCTACATTCAATGCTGCTCCAACCAGAATCGTTTCTTGCATAGTCCCATTCTCAGACGCACCAGAATGGTTTCGTAAAGGCAGATCAACATTAACCTCAGATACTTGCCCTCAGAAGATCATAGAAGAGTTGAGATTTCCAAGAGAAGGTATCTTGTATTTTGTAGTACTTTTCCACTGTAGGTCTTTGACATGTTTTTAACAGAGTGTAATGCTGCATATTCTTACCAACTATGGTGTCCCAGACTAGACTGTTCGAAGCAATTACCATATGTATGATAACCCATTGTGCAGACCATGGATAGGCCCACAAAGGAGGTCTAACAACTACTGGAATCTCCAAGGAGATATCTTCTCCCTATCTCTTTGTAATCGTGGTTTTGATTATCCTCAGACAGTCTTTGCCAGCATGAACGACAAGGACTCGCCATCAAACCAAAGCTAAGACGTCACCATAAGGTACGCCATCTTCCACCGAACCTTGCTATGCAGATGATCAGCTCTAACAACCAATCTGACAGCAATCATTGAGAATGCTGCAGACAAAGGTCGGCCTACATCTACATGCCAAAAAGACAGAATATATGACCATCAAAACGAGGAAGATAGTCATCAATCATCGCACTACAGACGGTACCCAAACAAAGAGGTCAGGGATTCAAGTACCTGGGGTCCTTGTGCCGACAGCAAGAAAGACTTCGTGTCACGCAAAGGACAATCTTGGAATGCCATAAACTACACCACTATGGCAATCTGGTATCTCCAATTAACCAAGCTGAAGTTCTATAGAGAGTGAAGAAGTATTCTCTTATATGGATCTGAGACCTGGACAATGAAGAAAGGAGCTAAGATAAAACTGGATGGCACCTAATACCAGGCTTCTTATGAGGGTGCACACATACCCCTGGCGTGAGGCATATGGCTAAGCACCAGATAGGTGGAGATCTCCCTCAATCTCAGATTCTGTTGCCTAACGCCAAGCACGATTTGCAGGTTCTGTTATCGTGCGATTGATCAAGTAGTCTCGGATGTCACGTGGTGGAGGTTACCATGCCCAAACAGATTTTGTGATGGCTCGCGACAGGCAGCAGGATCCAATATGCATCCCCAAACTAATGAAGGACCGGGCATTTGGCGCTACATGGTAAACAGCACCTCGGATGCGGCGTAGATAGATGGATATTGGTTTCAAAACTTTAAATTAAAAAAAGAAAAAACCTAAAAAATTAAAAAAAAAAAAAAAAATATAAAATTGATTAAAACAGCCAAAAGCTATGGCTCTCCTAGGATTCCTTGATCTAAGTGGTTCTGGTGTTGAATTAGGGTATATACGCTAGGGAGGAGCTTTGAGCTATTTTGCTAATAAGGTCAGATACGTATATGTTAAAAAATAGTGGCCATTTTGGAAATTAAACGATGGCTGCTAAGAAGGAAAACTGGGACTCTCTGGATGCAATATATAGCTTCCTTAACAGCACAAAATTTAAATATTGCCACCAAATGGGACTTCATGTGCCTAGAAGTCCAAGATGATATTGAGCAAAGGATACGTTAAAAGGTAGCCATTGTGAATTCAAGATGGCCGCCAAAAGGAAACAATGGCCACTTTCTGGATGTAAATATGGTTACTGATATCACAAACCTGGGTATTGTCACAATTGGAGCTTTCCCTGTAGCTTAGAAGTCCAGGTATTGGGTTGAAGTATATGTTAAAAATGGCGGCCATTCTTGAAATTCACGATGGCCGCCCTGAGGAAACCATCTGTGAGTTTTTTGGATGTAGTATTTGAATTCACTGACATCACAAAACATGGGTTTGCCACCGGCTTGAGCCTCCTATGTTTATCGAATGGCAGATAGAGAGCAAAATATGTTAAAAATGGCGGCCATTTTGAAATTCGAAATAACCTGAGCTGAAGTAACCTATCTGCGACTTTCTGGATGTGATATTTGTGTTCCTTTGACATCACAAACATTGGTATGCCACCAATTGAGCCTTCTGTGTTCTAGAAGTCCAGATATAGAGCAAAATATGTTGAAAATGGCCAGCCATTTTGAAAAACCCAAGATGGCCGCAAACGGAAGGAGAAAAATGGTAACAATTTGATTTGGGGATTCTGGACCATTATAACTTTTTGAACCCCAAAATTTCAATTGTAGCAAAAGAAGCCAATAAATCTCAAACCATCAACACACGCCCCAATACTCAAAATTTGTTTCGCCGCTGCCGCTTACGCGTGGGATTTTGCGCCGAAAATTTTTTTGTAATTGTCTGACTTTAAATGCACTTCTTTTGATACAAAAAAAAAAGTAACATCGGCCAAAGCCGGTAATGAGTATAGTGAGGGTCCAGGAACCCCCCCCCCTGGACACTAACGTAAGTCATTTGAGAATATTAAAAAAAAAATTAAAGAACCAAAGTAAATTTTGTGATGATTGTTCACACAAATGTAGTAAACAATAATAGTAACATAAAAATAATTAACCCTATTGTTGAAACAAACAATTTAATGTGACGTGTTTTAAACCATTATGTACAAGTTATGGGAAAATGACGTTGTTTTGCCAAACACCGTTAAAAAATTAAAAAATAAGGATTCCTAAAACTCAAGGTTTTGTTAAATAATGTAAATTTGGGTCTTTCTAGAGTAGATATAACATAAAATACGGTTTCTAAAAGCTTGTTGAGGCTAAGCGCAAGGCTATTTGAAGTTTCAGTCTTTTGCCCATTTTTCGCGTGTTTTGAAAACAAGGTGTCTGCCCTAATTTGCAGCCAAATAAACCAAAATTTCATTTTTTATTGGATTGGGGCTGTCTATGACCCTTACAATGTAGTATTAATTTCGTGGAAAAATTCACTCGGGAAAGTGGTTTCTAGGACCCCCCCCCCCCCCCCCTGTGCACCAACGGGAGTGAAAACCCTTGGTCACTTAAGTGCTAAATCCTTATGAGGACCAAATACATTGGGGTACATTTATTAAACACAATCTGGACTTTATTCAAAATTACCCGGTAAAAGTTCCCCACATTTCCCAGAGGTTAGAACACAAAAAATTCTGATTCAGAGGAGCAGGGGGCCACAGAGGAGAAGGAGGCTGACGGTGTTGATGATGATATGACGATGATGATGATTTTTTTGATGATGATGATGACGATGATGGCAATGACGACGAACACGACTTTCTTTAACAACCTCGCCATTCTAAACTAGTCCATGAGCTGCTCCACCAAGATTTCGGTTCGTTGCACCCAATGTGATAATTTTCCCATATATCACCGTGAAGGGGATTGTCCCATGATAGATTAGGTATGTTTCCACCCCGAAAAACTACACATTAGCTTCTCTGCCCAATGCAAAAAATGGCCGCCGTTGTTTTATGGAAACCGCCATTATAATTTTATTAAAGATAGAAATTTCATCCACGACTACACGATATAAGTTTTTAACTTCCTGAATGGAACTTAAACATCTTAAAGTCTGACTCAGAGATTTCGAAATATTATTTTTTTGTGTAATAATGAAAAATAGTCAACTAGAACTAAAGATAGTAACCTAAAATGCACAATTCCGGAATTTGAGATGAATCGGATTTTTCGTTTTGATGCAGTAAACATTTATGTGTAGTATTACGTCCCATAGGATACTGTGTATAACAAAAATTCCGGATCCGGAATTTTATAACAAAGTTGTGATTTTCTATATGAAGGAATTCGATTTAAGCTTAGCAATTTCAAAAAAAAAAAAAAAAAAAATGACTAGGATTAGGTATGTTTCCACCCCGAAAAACTACACATTAGCTTCTCTTGCCCAATGCAAAATGGCCGCCGTTGTTTTATGGAAACCGCCATTATAATTTTATTACAGATAGAAATTTCCTCCACGACTACACGATATAAGTTTTTAACTTCCTGAATGGAACTTAAACATCTTAAGGAAGTACGTTTAGCTAAATGAACTTAAAATGACAAATTGTTGGGATAAGAACCTGTGTGATATTTTGGGAGCTCAGAAAAGAATTTATGAATTTATATTTTGCGTACATACTCGTTTTTAAAGATGGTGGCGATTATATTCGCTCTAGGACACGTATACCAAGAAGAAAAGCAGCCCTACCCACCTTTTAAACGTTATAAAACAACACTTTCCAAGATGTAAACAAAATATTAAAGCGGGGTATTGACTTGTCCAAGAGAGTGCTGTTACTATAAGCTAGTTGGGTCATATAAAGTGGTTCAAACTGACTCTATAATAGTTCACAGGAAGTTCACAGGAAGACAACGGCTCATATCAACATGATATAATAAAATCAAAATAAATGGGTGTCGACTCTCTGTGAGGACTACTCAGTGACGTCATAGGTGTAAGACAGTAAAAAAATAAACTAATATGGTTATGAAGAAGTATGTATAAGAAAAATTAATAAATATGGTAACCTTACTAGTTTCGAACACATCAAGTGCTACCTTTGTTTCTCTGACCTTTCCCCCGGCTCCTTCTCTCTCTACTGCCAAAATCATCTTACTTCTCAGCGTCAACTCGTGTTGAGTAGTCTGCAATTGCCCAGAAGTAGGAGAGAAAATTGCGGAAACGTTATCAATAGTTTTCCTTATAGTTCTTTTTATGTCGAAAAAGATGTGCAGGAGCGTTTTTCTTCTTGATTTTGGTCCCCTGGAGCGGGTATAACCGCCGCCTTCATAAGTTAAAGGGGCGTGTTCCGATCGTCTTTGGGACCCCCCTGATTTACCCGGAAGTAGTATCAATTTTGATATCAGATGAAAGGCCGTATTTTCTCATTGTCGTCCTGAAATTTGAGCCCTCGAATCTATTTCATTCCCAAGATATAAACAAAAAACGGCCGTTTTAGTGGTTAACCACTTTTATTAGCACAGTATTGAATAGGGCTTTGCAACATGCATTATTGCGTCTACCATCAAAACCGCAAGTTTGTTTCCCACGGTACTTGATGGGGTGTATGTGCAAGTGCCAGGCTCTCATCAAGTAGAGAACACAATACACATAAATCGGAACAACCACCTTTAAGATCATGTCCGTGAAATACAAATGCCATTAATTCTCTTTTTGGTGCTCTCAAATTATCACTCACATTCTTACCCCAACAATTTGCCAATTTTAGCATATTTAACCCTCGTCCAATCAAGGGGTTAATTTTCTACTACGTTCACGACCAGGGGAGGGTTAGCACCCCCCTGATTTTTTCGTAATTAAGCGACTAACATCATCTTGTTTGGTATCAGTGTGTAGCTACTTATTTCCTTTCTTCAAATCAAGTACAAACATATCAAGTTTTAACAATATGACGTCATAGTGATATGTCATAACTGAGAGCTTATTTTTTAAGCAAATTTGTACACAAATCGCCAAAATCAAGGGTTTTTCGAACGTTTTTTGCCATTCATGCAAGCAAAATTGGTATTTATTTAGCAATGATGGGTGCCAAAGTAAGCATACACATGTTATTACTCTAAAAAATAAGTAAAATACAAATATTGTCAGTATTTACTTACACTCGCATCATACGTGACAAAAAAGTATAATTTTACAGAGTAAAGTATAGGAAGGTGGCAACCACCCCCGTACCTTCCGACTTTGACGAGCCACCCTGACCTCCCTGAAGGTGGTACCTCCATTTTTTTCACTAAAATGACCGCAAAGGATGAACTTACAATTACATAAAAGCCTTAGATCATTTTCGTTTGCGTTTTTGTGCGACAGGGGATCATCCGTTGGGGGGGGGGGGTAACCACCCACCCCCTGGTCGCACGAGGGTTAATAAAACATACCTTCAGGAAGGTAAACTTTATTTAGCTTAGTCCGGGTTAAATTTTCTATCTATAATGAAATTACAATGGCAGTTTTTCATAAAACAATGGCGGCCAGTTTGAAATAGGCAGTACACGCTAATGTGCAGCTTTTCGCAACGGAAATATACCTAATCCTAGTTATCGGGGCACCCCCCCCCCCCTCGAAGGTGAGATATTGTGGACAATATCAACCATTTGGTGCAACAACTCTAATTTTAAGAGCCCGTATATACAGAAATTGGCTCATACACTAAACCTGCTAGTAACAAGTACTGCCATCCAAGGATTGATTGCTCCATTCAAATGTCCCGCGAGGATTTTGTGTCCTCCACCACCATATAAGGAGCACCAAATAGACATGATAGTAGGGGGTGTGATAATTAAAAAAAAACTAACCCCCTGCACACACTCTCTGAAAGTTTTGAAATAAGATTCGGAAGTCTTGCAATGTCAATAATGCATTGAATTGCCATTAGCAAATAAGTATTCGTAAGTATCACACATGCTATCACATAATTCACACATTTTTATTCAATTCCAGCCCATTTGACACACGTTATTTCACACCAATGGTGCATGTCGTTTAGCTTTTGTGGATTTTTTTTTTAAATTAGGCTAATCACAAATTTGGCATCCATTTTCAGGAATTTAGCAATAGAGCTGCATTTATGCAGTTTGTGCAGTATTCATGTATTTGTTAGACAGAAAATTGTTATACAATAACCGTCAAACTGATACCGGTGTAAAGAAACTGAGTGTCCCCCATGAGAGAGTGTCCTAGCTACCATAGCAACATGTACGGAATTAAACCGTGACATTGTAGACAGAGGGCCATTTGGGTACAGTGCTATGAAACAAATGATGCATCAGCAATCAATGGAGAACACAATAGGCAGAAGGGTGATAGGGAAACTCGTCACAGGGAACTGTATAATTATGACACCTGTAATCAAGAATACCCAGCTGAGCATGATCTAGGTAAAGATAGTAACTATTTTAAAACTAAAGAATTAAATAAACACTGAGCTAAAGTCCTGCATAGTGGCATCTGCATTGGTCGTGACCTTGTTTAAAATACAGCATCAGATTTTTAAGCCTCTTAGAAGTGCAACGCTAATACACTAGATGCACACAATCATTTATATCAGTAATTCTCTGAATAATGAGATACACTATGAGCTAGTAAAATCTTGATTCCCTTGGCACAGTTCAGTACCTTCCATTCGCCAGTGTATTTAGAAAATACACCCCCTGGTTTTTGGGTATGATACATGATATCCAGATCACACAAGGTCAGTTCATGTCAATGTATGTACAAGTACAACACACTGAACTGTGTCCTTGGTGGATGAGCATATTGTAACTCAGTGATATAGACAGACCTACAGCTGTCATTTACACTGCTTTTTATCACTCTGAGCTAGAGTTGTCTCAACTCCCATGGCACAGTTCAGTAACTTCCATTCATCAGTGTATTTGGAAAATATACCACCTGGTTTTTGGGTATGATATATGATGCCCAGATCACACAAGGTCAGTTCATGTCAATGCATGTACACATAGTTACAACCCACTGAAGTGTGTTCTTCGTGGAGGCTGAGCCATATTTTAACTCATAGTGTATAGTAGAAGCCAAGTATTAACAATTACAATTCATCAAGAGAGTTAACTGATGTTTTTTGTCAATAACTTGAACTTTAATTCAGCAATATTGGAACAAAATACACCTTAAAAATTGGTTTTTACTCAACCTGAGTAATTTTGTTACTCCTATATGTAGTTAAAAAATTCACAAAGCTCTTTTGTTGAGTAAACTTGACTCAACAAAGGTTGCGTAGCGGTTTTACTCTTCCTTGTAGTAAACATTTTACTCAGTAAAAGAGTCAATATTTTACTCAACATTTGAGTAAAATTTTACTCCGCTTTAATCAACAGTTTAACTGTGACATGTTTTTACTCAATAGGGTTTTTACTCAACATGTTTTGACTCAACTGATGTTGAGCACACTGTTTGTCCAACTGTTGAGCAAATTAATTTTACTCAATTGACATTGAGTAATACTTTGGAATATATCAGAAAGCTACAGGTTGCTCACCAGGTTGAGTAAAATGGCTTGTTCAGCACCCTCGAAACTTCCAGATATTTTGACTTGATTTCTGTAATAGAACTACTCTTTCAAACATCAAAAGGAAACAAGCAAGATTTACTTAACTTTGGTTTTCTTGGTATTTAAAAAAAATAACACAAAATCTACAAGGACATATTTTCATTACTTTTACTTTTTTCTTCGAAGTCCCTGGTGGTTCAAAATCATGATATGTAGATGCACCTGCACGTCGTGTATTGATGTACATGCACCAGTAAAACTATAGGTTATAAATTTGTCAGATTAATTGTAAATACCATGCTGACATAAATACAACGTATATGTTATACTGAGCAATAGCGTATCCCCATACACAGCGCTCACAGTATTACAGGCATCACGTCACTCGGTGAAAGGCTGCCGAATTCATAAGCTTGATATCAGGTCCGGTAGACATATTCCTGTTACACCAGAATCTCACCAATTTCACAATCATGACAAGTTCATTGCATCGCCACAATAATAATTATTATTATCTAATTATAACTTGTTGGTGTAAAATATCAGAATGGCCAGCTGGCCAGCATTTCCGCGACACCCCAGCTTGTCATCTGCCGTTGATATGTCCGCGGCAATTTTTGGGCTCCACGTGTCTGGGGTCGTCAACGTTGCTTAAGATCAGACTCAACACGGTGTAATTTCTGATCGGCACTGCGTCAAAAACACCATTTGTCACGCACGTTGAGTTGATTTCAAAACTGCTTTATTCAACATGTATTTTTTCACAGTTTTTTGCCTCGGGTGAAGAGTAAAGCGGAAAGTGTGTTTACTCCATGCTGATTAAATCTCTTGACTCACTTTTTACTTCACACCTTTACTCACAGCACCGCAACACTGAGTAAAATAGTTTTTAGAGTGTAGCTGCTGTAATAATTTTGACGCCTGAATGGTTTATACATACTCACAGAGCTTACATCCGTCTACAAACCTCCACCAGACTTCAAGCACCCTCAACTCACCTTGGGAAATTCCACCTAACCTCACTTCTTCATTGGCGATTTCATCAGTCATAAGGTCCCAATGAAACTAACAAAGACTGACAAGCTGTCGAAGAAGGGATAGACAGTCAACACCTACGTCTCCTTCACGGCCCTAAGTTGCCGCCATCATTTCATAGCGCTCGTTTGGACTGAGGTTCACAAACCCTGATTTGCTGTTGTTGTAGCAAAACATATCTAACCCGTGTAGCAGATTGGTTCTGGATCCTGTTCCACTAACTCAACATCGACCATCGGTATCCAAGTCAACGCTGCCAGTAAGACAACAAAGTGCCTTTTTAACGTCGCTTTAACTACAGGAAAGCAGACTGGCAATGATTCACTGATTACCTGGACAGAACATGAGCGGAATTGCGTCCAAACAAACCCCACAACTAATAATGACAATTTGCCCAACTAGTGAACAAGAAACTGCCCGGAAGATTTATACCAGAGGCTGTGGACGGAATATATATACCAGGCCTTTCCGAGGAATGTGGACATATAGAATATCAAGAGCTAATATGTTTGAAGCTGAAACAACTGCTAAAGGTGAGGAAGTTTCGGAGAGGATCTCCCAGGAAAAGATCAAAACCTTAATTGAATCCACCGATATGACTCATAAAAGCAAGAAAGCATTGTCTATACCATCCGAAAGCTCCGAGGGGATCCAACAGACCCTCTACAGCAGCCAACTGTCACACACCCAACCAAGTTTGCCCACCAACTGCTTTTTAATGGCAAGTGCAGTAAGAAGCCCAAGAAGATCAAACTAGACCGTTAAATTTTAGTGGCGAACCCCTGTTTTCACTTGCCCCTTCAACATTGACGAATTGGAATCCGTATTGCTAAACTTCACCAGGAAAAGCAGTAGGCCTTGACACCATCTCTCAACTGAGGCAAGCTGAAATATCTTTCCCCAGTACAAAAGGAATTGCTTCTTGAGCTTCTACAATTGCTCGCCTTATTTCCAGCAGGTTCCAAAGATCTGAGGAAAGCACATGTTATTTCACTCCTAAAGCCTGGGAAAGATCCATCCAGCCCAAGAGCTACCGACCAATATCACTCCTCACCTCAGCCTTAACTACAAGCTCTTTGAAAGTATCCTGCTCAATCGTATTGCACTTAACACTCAACAGGAACAAGTAGGTTTTCGGCCAGGCAATCAACAACAAGCCAAGTACGGTACTCAACCTAACTCACCGCATTGAGGATGGTTTCGAGAAGGGGGATGCATGGTAACCGGAGCTGTGATCGTCGAACGATCAGCAGCCTACGACACTGCTAATAACAGATGCCTACTCCATAAGATTCTGGAATCACCAAGGACATCGATTGACTGAGATAAAAGAGCATGCTGGCAAAAGGGGGGGGGATGTTCTTGTCAGCTAGGAGCGGAAGAAGAGCGATGCGTAGGCTCAAGAATGTACTAAAAATAAGGGAGTGTGCTTGCACTCTCCTGTTCAACATCTATACCAACGACCAACCTAGGAGTGCAGGAACCTGTCGTTTGATTTATTGCAGACGATCTTGGAATTAGCGCACACGATGCCGAGGTTCACAGTTGTGAAGAGAGACTCTACAAAGGCTTGGGATGAACCACTCCTTATCGTAAGGAAAACCCACATACGTGCAATCCACCTAAGTAAGGTGTGAGCTTTCCATCTACGCATCCGCGAAGCCAAACGTCGCTTAAAGTTACATGGTTGGAACACCCCTGCCGAGCACTGTGATAAACCTGTCTACTTAGGGTTACCTTGGACCGCACTCTCTCTTATAAGACCCACTCGAGAAGACGAAGAGTGAGGTATGTCCCACACAACATCTTGAACCAATCACACAATCCATTTTTTTTCCAAACCCTCAAAAATGGCCACAAATGGGGTGCTCGCCCACATACCCTAAGATCGACGGCACTTGCCCTGTGCCTACTCATGTGCAGAGTTATATGCCGGTATGGAAAGAATCAACCCATGCCAAGAAGCTTGATTCAGCGTTAAAGGCCTCCTGTCGGCTTATTAGGAGCTCCGTTCAAACACCAAACGGAAACATACCTCCTAGCAGGAATTGCCCACCAGACATCGTCGTAGCGTAAGCGAGCATGCAAGAGGTAGCTGCCAAGTATCTAATGTGAAGCACCCTCTGTTATGGAAAGATACCTGCTGATAACGCCTTAAATCCAGAGCGAGTTTCTTAAGCAATGTCCAACCTCTTGGAAATACAGTCTCCAAGGAGCCAAGAGAGTCGCATTTGGAAAGAAAGACTTCTCAACCAAGTAACATCTATTGGTAGTGAACATGGTGAGCATCTCCCACCTGGGCTGAATCCTCATGGTGAATGGGCGACGCATCAACAGTTGAGAACAGATTGGTCGATCTAAGGTCTCCTTGCAGAAGTGGGGCTACTGGAAGCAGATCAGGCTACTACAGAAATGGACATCTCTAGGTATCCATACTGAGCAACAACGCACAAACAACGACCTTGCGGAATCAGTTGAAGCAGCCAGACGGTTGTACCCATCTCTGGCTGGATTCATATTTGAGACCCACAGTGTTGGACTACCAAGTGAAAAGCACAAGGCTAATTAACAAACCACGTCTTCTTTCGCAGGTGTTTAAATATGCTTTAGGGTAAAATCTTTAGGGGTATGTACGGGGGGGGGTGTTGAATTTTGTTTTTTGTAAGGTAGGTTGTTTTATGTAGGGGTGTCTCCATATTTTGGGTTGGGAGCGTCAAATCATACTTGCACTTTTGTGAAAGAACCACCCCCCTTTAATGATAGAGGTAAACGCTCGGTGGATTTGGGTATTGTAAACGTTTATTTTTCATCGACAAATACTCAAAGTGTAAATCTTTTTGTTAGATCAGCTGGGGTCAAGTTGAGTGACAAGTGGATTCAGATCTTTTCAAGTGCCTGAAGGCCGATCGTGACAGTTGAAAAAGTCCCCACCGGATTGCTTAGACAACCCCATATGTTATATTTATTATATCCCGTTGCATCATTACTTCTACAACGAATTCATTAAGCTAGATTTGGTCTAAATTGTTACCCAATTATATTAAACCCGTTTGCGAGTTCATGACATCTGATTGGGTTGAATATTTAGTGATATTTTTATTAAAGCGTGTTTTTAAGTATTTTTCATGACGGATTTTGTAATGTTTGAGATGTGAAATTCGTGATTGAGAAAGAATTCCTTTTCAACACTTCTCAATAATAGGTTTACTTTATTGCGATTGTCTTTAAGCCGTTCAGATTTTGAGGAATAAATGAATATTTATCTCTTATGGTTAATAGAATAAAGAGAATGTCTGATTCCAAGGTGATTTAAAAAATTTGCTGTAATGTTTCGTTAAGAAAATAGTGGCATAAAGGCACTGAATTATTTCATAAAAGGACTTTACATTGATTTAGTATAGCCGTTAATGTACATTTTTTTTTTCCTTAACCCAATAACCAATGAGAGTCTATTTATTAAATGGAGTAATCATAGTAATTTTTTCTATAAGATATGACCTTTTGATATACAGCATACTGTTGCCGCAAATGACACCGCGAATTTGACAGCGTGCTGCACTGTGATGTAAATCGGTTCTCAGCCTATATTGATGATCATGAAATGCCTAGTACTGACATCTTCATAAGAGGATCAAAGGTTACAAGATTGTACAGCTTTATTCCGTAAAAGAGTCTTTACTCGTCTATCATGGAATATCTACACCAAGGTAAGACCTGTAAATCGCTGTCAGATTTTGGTAAAAAAGCGGGACCGTGAAATCACACCGTCTCAGCGTTCCCAATAGGTGAGTACCTGGGCATTATTGAAAGCACTATCGAACACTTAATGATCTACCCAGACTTATAAGAATCAATCATTGAATATTTCAGTGGACATTTGCCTAATAACACTCTTTGTATGTTAATCAAGAGTTTTGTTGGAAATATTTAAAGAGAATACAAATTGGTGCCAATTAAAAAATAGTGCGCCCTCAAGAATTTCCAAAATCGACATTTTAAATGTTAAATCTTTTATATACATTAGCCCATCAACTGAAATGATTAAGCCCAAATCAGCGCCCTTGTGGGTAAACAGAACGATTTAATAATAAAATGACCGGGGTTATCTATTCAGCAGACGACGGAAATGGTGTTTAATACAATAAAACGCACTCTAGAGCAGACGATTGCGGCCAAACCTCCTTCAATATAGCAACTCACCCAAAATATCAACATAATTTACAGCAATACCAGTAAAAACACGAACCAATTTGAGTGCTTTGATGTGAGTCGGTCATAAGTGTTCTCATGACCCACAAACGACCACGCCAGTCAGTCATACAAACAAAAAAATAAGAAATAACCCTTACAGTGGAGTTGATTCTTCAGCTCCAACGGTTTTGGAATAAGAAAATATTCATTGAAAAACACCCCCCCCCCCCCCCTTATTAAAGATCAGAATTGTTCGCCAAAATTTCGCTTTTACGTTAAACCAAACCAAATCAAACTATTTTCCAATACCACATACAAAATGTCAATACAGAATCTACTAAAATATACAACATCTAGACATGATAAAGTACGAGGTGATATGGGCGGTAAATAAAAGGCCAAATAGGGTCACCCCAGTATAACACATTAAAATAAAAACAAAACTACATAAATGATAAAAAAAAAAACAGTTGACAAGTACAGAAAAGTTCACTCTTTTTTGGGAATGATTACACGAATTTAGTAGAAGACCAGCCTATAGATCCCGTGACCAACTCTGGAGACAAAGATTGAAGGCGTCTTGGGGTTTACTGATCGATGTTGAAGTTTTTGACTTGGGCTTGCCGCTTCAATGTTCCGGCATTTTTGGGAAGGGGCAAACAACGTTAACACGGGGGTAAAAATCGAGAACTGTCGCAATTGAATTAATATGCATGTCAAATATCGCATTATCATACAGAATCAAAAAAATGTATAGTTTGTTATAGATCCGACTTCAAATGAGGACGCTATGGCCCAAAATGTCAAAGGTCAATGAACTTTCGTCAAGGTCAAATGGTTAAATAACCGATTTTAAAGATGTAAGTGTCTAATTATATGTTTTTGTGCATGATAAAATTCAATTTTGCAACTATTAATAGTTCAATGTTAGTCTTGACCTTGAAATGCAAAATGGCGGCTAAATCAAATCAAACTTCATTTTCCAATACCACATACAAAATGTCAAAACAGAATCTACTAAAATATACAACATCTAGACATGATAAAGGTATGAGGGTAGCTTGACACGTCATAGCACGGGCGCGGCCCGGGCTAGGAGTGTCTAGTCAGAGAAACCTCCGACTATTGGGTGATATGGGAAGTAAATAAAAGGCCAAATAGGGTCACCCCAGTTATAACACATTAAAATAAAAACAAAACTACATAAATGATAAAAAAAAAAACAGTTGACAAGTACAGAAAATTTTACTCTTTTTGGAATGAATTTAACGAATTACTCTTTTGGAAAATGACTGTTACATTCTTTTACATTTAGAGATGTGTTGAAAAGCAAGGTTTAATTGGTTCAATACCTTGAAAATGTTCTGATTTTGTTAGAGTGTCATACCAATGGCGTTGTCTTAACATGTAGAATGTGGCAATATTTTAGGTTTTGTATGTGTTGGATTTAACAACACAACTGCATCTTTCTTCCAGGGTGTTATTTACTTATACATTATCACGGTGCAAAACTTTGGAAACTGATCGTCCAGAATCCATCACAACACATTACACAAACAAAAATACTTTTAAGCTCAACTAAAAAGAGAAACATTTCATCACACCAGCATACAATTATTAATAAGGTCTTCTCAAGTCCTTTGTGCGTCCTCACTTGATTATGCATTTGCATGTCTATATCGACGCCTTTACTTTTTTCTTCACATCTACCTCTTCTTACCCTTGCTTCCTCATTTGCGATAGCATTAATACCTCAGCCAAGACATGTTGAAAGTCTTCCTTGTCCATTTTCGTTATCATATATTCCCGTTAAGTGTTTGTGTAGACATTAGATATATTGTTTGTTTTTGTGGTTTCTTGTGATGGAGTATTGACCTAGAATATTTTATATCATCCCACCTACATTGCTGTCATTATTGTAAAAATTGAGTATATTTACTGTATGCGTTAGTTTACAGGGCCAGCCCCAATATCTATAAAGCCCCTATAGGGTTGTTGTCCAGTACTGAAGTCCTAGCATATCATATCCCTCGCCCTGCTTCATTTTTTTAGCACAGTTTGCAATTGATGACTTTATGTATTATTACTTAATATACTTGTATTATGTATTTCAGCAAGTACAATATGCTTATGCCTGAATAAAATTGAATCTTCAATCTGCTTGAATCAATGTGTTTACTCTATACACTGCCTATAGAAAATTACTGTAAATTTACATGACTGACGTAAAATACCATAATTTCACATATTTTGTTCTTATTTTCAACATGAAATAGACATCAGTAAGATTAATTTCTGACATAAAGTAATTTATACTGGCCCAAGGGAATCAATTATACTTTGACCAAGTAAGCTGATGGCAGAATAACAGGCGAAAACATCATCGCTTAAGTATGATTTTACCATTGCTTTGATTAAATTTGCAGGTAAATTTACTGGCAACTTGGATTCATTCGTAAATTGCCGGCCTAAATTACTGTAATTTTAAAACAATGTTAAATACCATACTTCAAGTTCTGCCGTTAAAGGTATGAATACATAGATTTCCCGATGAGGGCGCCCACTCAATTTCAAAATATCGGGTTTTTTGCATGTACACTAATGTTTGTCTATATACTAATCATGCATTGTGTGAAATAACTACGCCCAAATCGAAGTCCTTCATATAGAAAATCACAACTTTGTTATAAAATTCCAGATCCGGAATGTTTGTTTTACACGGTATCCTATGGCACTGATATACTCTGCATAAATGTTTACTGCAAGAAAACGGAAAATCCGATTCATCTCTAACTTTGGAATTGAACATTTTAGGTGACTCTCTTTAGGTCTAGATGACTATTCTTAATTTCTACTCAAAATAATTATATTTCGAAATCTCTGAGTCAGCCTTTAAGTACAATCAGGGGTTCCAATTCTAATTACAAAACTTCGCTTATTTTATGATAAATGCGCATTTTTTAGCATTCTTCGCAAATGTAGTTTCCTAAACAATTACCAACATAACTATGCAAAAATATCAAATTTTGAAAATTGGAGGGCGCTCTTCAAATATGTGCTGTTATTCTTTTAACTCGACTTTGATCTCTGACCTGATTTTTCTCGGGTACAGGCTGATTCAAAAAGAAGTTTGCTAATTGAATTTTAATTAAGTAACAATTTTAAGAAATTCCTTGTAAACTAATACGTCATTAGAAAAGAGCAGTTTCTGAATGTCTAAATTAAACAAAAAAAATGAATTTTCTCGTGCCAAATCCGAGTTATATTAATTTGAATTAAACCACCTGACTGTACACATTTGGCTAACTTGCATCAGTTTCTAATTACCCCCAAATCAATAATGCGTGACCAAGAAAGCCTCCATTGGTTTTCACATTTCATTGTCAAAATGAAAGTTTTACTTTTATACACATACTCAAAATCTATCAATCAAGAACAAAATGATATCGAATGTTTAATCTCGTGAGTCTCTGGCACGGTTTCCTTTTGGTAGATTTCCTTAAGAAGAAACTCATTGCGTGTTTTGTGGTTCTTGAAAAAAACATAAGTGCGGAAAGAGTTTGCGATAACAATAATTATTGTTTGAATAGAAAGATGAAATTATTATCGTTTGATTTATGGTTCTTGAGTATGAATATAAAAGCCAAACTGTTGACAAAAGTTGCAAACCAATGGATCTGTCTTGTTCATGTTTTATTGGTTTGGCGTGATTAGAAACCGATGCAAGTTATGCCCAGATGTGTACAGTTAAGAAAATGGGTGATTTTATTCAAATGAGTATAACTTGGGTTTGGCTAAAAAAATCCTTTTTTGAATTTAGACCTTCAGAAAATGCTCTTTGCAATGATGTATTACTTTACAGAGAGTTCTTTTAGATTTTTTTACTAAACCTTGACAAAAATAAGTAGACTTCTTTTTGAATCAACCTGTATACCCAACGATGAATTCTGCAACCGGTATCCTTTACTGAATAAATCGCATATTCGCGTTGCAAAATTCGTGGGTAGGGTACATGGAATTCTTGCCGAGGTGCGTCTTGCATTATCAAAGTCTCAAGGATACTGAGTTGATCAAGTTTGTAAATTATTGAATTGTCATTGTAAACTAAATCGTTGTGCAATTCATAGTGGGGTATACATATGGAACTCTTTCCCGTTATATCACGAGGATTGTTTACCAAGAAATATCGGTTTTGAGCTCTAGTAAGCCTCATGAGCTTAGAATTTCTTCTACATCTACTGATAGAACATCCATCATCTTTCGCGTCTTTCTGTACTAATCCTTATAACAGTGTTATTAGGTTGCATATATTTTTCATCTGAAGATTTTCAAATATCGATCCCGTTTAACTCTTTCCATTTTCAAACACTCATAAAACTATTTTCCCCTGATGATTTTAGCTATATGATATACACTAGTCTCGTTAGGTTTGTCTGCACATTTTGTTCGTCCTGATGGCGTCCTTGTCATACACAATGTAATTAGATATGCTTTTGGTAATGATTTCGTATTTGAAGGTAAGGGAGACCAATTATGCCGAGCTATGCTCTGTTTGGTTTACTCACCATAATTACCTTTTCTATTTTATTCTTTTACCTAAAATACTTGTAGTCTTATGTTATATAAACTGAAACTTTTAGCGAATTTTGAAAAAAAATGTTCTATAACACATTCTGTTTAACTGCTACAAAATATACCCTTAATAATGATTTTTCTGGGTAGAACGTGTTTTTAAGATTCACTGACCACAATCCTCTTCAAATTATGATATGCACCAATTTTAGCTCAACACATTATACTGGTGATGAAAGCTAAGAAAACTGATGACTTTAAAATACAATAGCCCATTCAGCGATAATGAAATTGAAAGTGTTGACAGCTCCTACCGTTTTTTAACAATTCATCTATCCTAACGAATCAGTGCAATGCCTTGTGTGCGCAACATCAAATGTCTACTGCTATTATACGTCTCGCGTGTTTGGTAAGAATTTCAAAAACCCTGTGGTTTGGGTAGGGATGTGCGGCTGGGTGTTTGAAACACTACGCCGAAAATATAGCAAAAATGAAACAGATTTACTACCCATCCTTATACCTAAAGTTGTTGAACAACCCATCTATATACCTGTGACATGTACTTATTTTTTATGTCAGGAATATCTTGGCATTAAACAGCTGTAATCAAGGAGATTACGCTGACAACTGGGAGCCACAGATAGCACAGTCCATTGTTCTCCGACACCAGGGGATTACCCTATCGGAATAGACTTATAGCGAGGTCTTTGAGTTTAGTGGGTAGAAGGGGGTCTCGTGCACCCCCCTGAAATAAATTTCTAATCGATGTCTTTATATCAGAAAAATGCGTAGAAAACGATTAGCTATGTTAAAAAATTCAAAAATTGTCCCATCAACCATATTTATGTAAATTTATGCAAATTTGGATAGCCATTACAGAAAAACCAGATCTCAACAACAAGAAAACACAAAAGATGGCAGCCAACATGGCCGCTCCAACGATCTGTAAAACATTAAAACAATGTATACCTGTAATATTTAATTGTATAGTCAAAAATAATAATATTATTATAAATTTAAGTAAGAGATGTAAGTCTTTGACCACAAGAAACTCATATCTATCTTGCTTGTATGATATGCATTCTTAAAATTCAAAGCAACGACTAATTTCTCCCCATCAAGAATCTTTTGAACCCATGAAAATTGCCTTGTAACTGTATATGTCATCTCACAATAATAATAAAAGTCTAACTTAAAGTATGAGATATATGCGTTTGACCAGTATAAACAATTTTGTTTGTTAAAATTTAAGATGGCGGTCAATATGGCCACATTCAAAGAATTTAAACCTTAACAATTATTCTATTTTGTCGTATATCTAGACAGAAAGAATGCATTGATAAAGTGCAAATTAGAATATGTATAATATCATTAGTAACTCCTAACTGCTATTTTTGTTCCAGCCTTTCTTAAATACAAGATGTCGGCTAATAAAGCCGCTTACAAGATGTTTGCACTCGGTGATATTAGCCGCCATCTTCATTTTCAAATAAGTTAACCAAACAAACATACCAGCTTTGGGTTTTAATTGGTCAAACGCACATTTCTCATACTTTAATTCACATTTTCATCCTAATTTAGGGACAATATAAAGTAATTTCTAAGTTTTAACATATTTCGAAGGCGGACAAATCGGCCGCCATATTGAATGTTAAATATACCCACTAAGCAAAACAGGCAGATATGAGTTTCTAATAGTCGAAGACATATATTCCTTAATGCCTAAATAATACAGGCATTTAGCACTTTTATACTTTGTAGATCTTTGAGGCGGCCATGTTGGCTACCATCTTGGATCCGAAGCAAAACAACAATACAAATATACATGGCAAGCGGTCATAATGGCTCTATTTTTGTTTTTGTTGTTGAGATACGGTGAAAACTATTTTTCTGTAATGGCGATCCTAATTTGCATAAATTTACCTAAAAATGGCACGTGGGACAATTTTTAAATACAGCTAATCGTATTCTACGCATTTTTTCTGATATAGAGACATTGATTAGAAATTGATTTCAGGAGGGTGCACGAGACCCCCTTCTACCCACTAAACTATTTGTCATGGCTCATCTGCCCGGCGTCTTTCAGATGCAACCATGGGGAGAGCGGATAATTGTTTTTCAGTGTCCTAGTGGGATTTGAACCCAGGATCTTCTGCACGAGAAGCAAAGGCCTTATTACCACTGTGCCACGCTCCTATCTGTGCTGATGATATCTTGCGAGTTAGGAAAAGTTGCCATATCGGGAGGGTTTTTGAAGAAAAGGGGCACAAAATGGCATAAATCTGGACCCGGGACTTGGTGCAAAACATGCTTTGGTGGAGCCCCAAAAGTTGAATGTATTATTGAGCCATTCTGGCAGCACACGTGGTTCGCATGTATTCTTTATAGGCCTACCTGATTGACCACGGGAAAATATATTTGAAATAAAAATGCAGCGTTTTTTCATATACCAAATTTTCAAGAAAAAAAAGACCTATTAATATTACCAGAGGGGCTGAAAATGATACCCTTCTCGGCCGCACATCCCCGTACACCCTTTTCCACTAAGAACCTCCCGTGGGCACAGGAGTAAAATGAAAGTAATAAGGAAAGTGAAAAATAAAATAGCCAGGAACGAGCAAGTGTCAAAATGTATGGGGACAAAATGAAACTGATTAAAAAAATAAGTGAAAGGTAACGAAAACCGAAAACGATAAATCAAATTAAATGACCTACATCTGTATAATATGAGGCATTTTCCGGAGGGAGGGGGAAATCAGCCAGTTCCATTCGTCAAAAGGGGATAGCTAATTTCGGTCAGTAAGAACAAATAAAAGGTCTTTCTATATTTCTATACTGTTAATTTCTACTGATCGCGTTGATTTAAATCTTAACAAAGTTAAGCTATTTTAAAGCCATTTTCACCCCTAAATGTAATTTGTGCATGGTATTTAGATTTAATTCACATAAAAGTATATCACTATATCAAATTGGATGCTAAGATTCAAAAGGGTAATCCGGGCATCATTCTGTGGCCATTGGATTTTCAATACGTTTTGAACATCACAGACTGGCATATTACTAATGTTCAAGTTGGTCCAGCATGCAGGACTTGCTAATTTGCGCGTTAGTTAAAATGGGCACCACCTGGAGTACCTTTATGTTAGCCGCCAGGCTATACTTTGCCTCCTTTGAATTATGAAGTAACGACGAGCGCGTATTAGCGGATGAGCCAGCCCATCTAAAGTAGCCTTATTGGTACCACCTGGGGGGGGGGGCAAAGAGGCATTTATACCAGGGCTACCTCATACTATGACATACACGAAAATGTTTGATGGCCATTCTGTAGGGTAGCTTAAGCGAGCTAGGGCTCGCAAAAAAATTATACAGGGGTCAAAATTGAAAAGTGGTCCAATGTTGTTGAATTGCATACCAAAATGCGTATTAGAATGCGTATTTCGTATGATCGCAAGGATTAAAAAAATGTATAGTTTGTGCTATCTCTGACTTACCCGTATGGAGTTATAAGCTGAAAACCGTTATTGTAGGTCAAAGGTTAAATTTAGCTTCTACAGGGGTCAAATACTAAAAAACGCTTCAATTTCAGTGGAAATTGTTTCATATTATTTGTAATGTAATCACAAGTAAAATAAGGTATAGTTTGGACAATGTACAATGTATAGTTATCAAGTTACACCCAAAATTAACCCCAGCCCCTATAGGGGTATAGGGGTAGCACTAATGAGGTGCGTAACTTGTTAATTTCACATTGCATGATTGCAGATGGTCCAAACTATTCCTTATTTTAATTGTAATAACATTACAAACAATATGAGACCATGATCTTCTACGATGAGTTCTATACAACAAAGCCAAACGAACTGGTTTACAGGGTGATTGGAAGAAGTATAGGGATTTCAGTCACGATAATAGAAGAGCTCTAAATAGATCACGGTGGGACTTTGCATGTGCGTAATAATCTGGAAGCATCCATTAAAGACAACCCTAAGGCCTTTTGGACTTTCATGAAGAATCTAAGGAAAGAGGATAGTGGTATTGGTGATCTCAAAGTCAACAACAAACTAATCACCGATAGTAAAGATAAAACCACAGAAGATACTAGTATGATCTCGACGCTTGGGCAGAGTACGATACCGAATATACCTGACCTGATTATCCACGAAGATTGTGTCAAGAAACAGCTTCAAAATCTCAAAGCAAACAAAGCACCAGGGCCAGACGGCATTTACCCATGGATGCTGAAAATGGTGGCTGACGAGATTGCGCCCACCTTTCCAGCAATCCATTGATGAAGGCTTCCTGCCCAAACAGTGGCGTCATCGCGTCAGGCAGATAGATATATGTCCCATCTGCAAGAAAGGTGTCAAGACTGAACCAAGCAATTACAGAACGGTCTATCTAACAAGTATTACATGTAAGATACTTCAGCATATTGTTCCCTCTCACATCATGGACTATCTGGAAACTCAAAATATCTTAATTGATAACCAGCATGGTTTCAGAGCAAAATACCCGACAGAGACACAACTAATTCTCTCTATTGACGACCTAACTAAGGGAATGGAAAAGGGTGACACAACACATTAGCCATCTTAGATTTCGCGAAGGCGTTTGATAAAGTGCCACACGAACGCCTCCTAGGTAAACTAGACTATTATGGCATCAGTGGGAAATTACGTCACTGAAAGGGGGTCAGTTCGATATTCCGACGTGTCATTGCTCCGAAAGGTTTTTTCTCCGAACGGTCATTACTCCGAACATACTGTTTTATGGAAGCTCAAAATTCCGAAAGGTTTTTTGTTCCGAAGGGTCATTAGTCCGAAGTTCATTACTCCGAAAGGTCGTTTCTCCGAAAATGAAGATCATTACTCCGAAAGGTTTTATCTCCGATCGATCATTTCTCCGAAGGGTCATTACTCCGAAAGATATTTATTCCGAAGGGTCTTTATTCCGAAAATGAAATAAGGGTCATTAATCCGAAAGTTATTTGATCCGAAAGGTTTTTACTCCGAAAGGTCATTATTCCGAAAGGTCGTTTCTCCGAATTTTCGGAATATCGACCTTTCGGAATAAAAATCTTTCGGAGTAAAAACCTATTTTTTATTTTATATGATATCTACTCCGAAAGGTCGTTACTCCGAAAGGTCGTTTCTCCGAATTTTCGGAATATCGACCTTTCGGAATAAAAACCTTTCGGAGTAAAAACCTAATTTTTTATTTCATAGGTTGTTCTTTTTTTCTCATTTACCCTGTGAAATCCTAGGGCTAAATGGTGTTTGGTTTTGGATGTTACGCGCGAAAACGTGCCCTATTTTGGTCGACCAATATTTAATTTTACGTATTAAAATCACGTTTTTAGGTCTCAAATAACACGGCTTGAAATATCGGGCGCAAAACTCAACAGATTAGGGTTTTTGGGGTGAAGGTCATTCAAGATTAAATCGTTATACACTAAATCGGGTTATCCCCTTTAACTTTAAAATGAGGTCTAAAAATTCTGAAAACCCGTAAATGACCTATCGAAGTAAACATCCTATGAAATAATAAATTAGGCTTTTACTCCGAAAGGTTTTTATTCAGAAAGGTCGATATTCCGAAAATCGGAGAAACGACCTTTCGGAGTAATGACCTTTCGGAGTAAATATCCTATGGAAATAAAAAAAATAGGTTTTTACTCAGAAAGGTTTTTATTCCGAAAGGTCGATATTCCGAAAATTCGGAGAAACGACCTTTCGGAGTAATGACCCTTCGGAATAAAAACCTTTCGGAGCAATGACCCTTTTTAAGATTTAGATTTCGGAATAATGACCTTTCGGACCAATTGCCGTTCGGATTAATTTCCCCATCGGAGAAATAGACTTTCGGAGAAAAAACATTCGGAGTAAATACCTTTCGGAAAGAAGACCTGTCGGAGTAATAACCTTTCGGAACAAAAACCGTTCGGACAAATGACACGTCGGAACATCGACCTGCACCCACTGAAAGAACGCAGAGAGTAGTCTGCAACGGTGTCGCATCAGATACACAAAAAGTACTCCCAAGTGTTCCGCAGGGTACTGTTACAGGACCATTGAAATTCCTCATTTTCATTATCGACTTGCCTATAAATCTTCATAACAAAGCAAGGTTGTTTGCCGACGATTGCGCATAAGCAAGAGGCAAGAGTCAGCAAGACCTTCAAACACTCCAGGATGACCTCAATATATTGAAGGAATGGCAAAATAAATGGGGGATGTCATTCAACCCAACAAATGTTTCATTATGAAGATATCCATCAAGAAACAGCCGCCTGATATGAATTACACTTTCTGTGGGCAGCAGCTAGAAGTAGTTACCTCAAACCCATACCTGCTGGGCATTGAAATTGATAACAAATTCAGATAAAACACTCGTCCGTCCAATCCTGGAATATGCTAGTACGTCATGGGGACCATACCATACAGGTGATATTCAACAAATTGAAGCTGTTCAAAGGAAAGCAGCCCGTTTCTGCACAAGCGATTTTAGGCAGAAAAGTAGCGTCACACAGATGATCCATAAGCTAGGTTGGGAGTCACTGGAGAGCAGAAGCAAGACGACTAGACTGGCGATAATTTACAAAATTCTTAACAATATGGTAGGGATCAGCAAGGATGACCACATCACTTTCAATACTGACCAAAGAACAAGGAAAAATAATTGCTCCATTATTAAACAAATCTATGGGAGAATTGACACCTACAAATAGTTTTTTTCCACGCACAATTGAAGAATGGAACCAACTAGACAACGTAACTGTGACCAAAGCAACTACTGTGGCCTTCAAAGAGCAACTAAGCAAGCAAGGAAGTAACCAGAAGAAAGCAATGTAACCAAAGCAAATGAAGCAAAGCAACCAAAACAAAAACAAGAACAAGACTCGTAAGCATCCCGCACGACCCAGAACCCAAACGTTGGTGAAATACAGTTTGAGCTGAGTATTCCGACGAAACAGAAGCCGAACCCAGATAATAGATCTTAAACCATAAAACCTGATTAAAGAGACATGAGGACATTTCCAGAGAGAACGCCCTCAATTTTTTTCGAAACCCAGGTTTTTGCATATTTGGAATGCTTACCAATGTATTTGATCACACCTGAAGTAAGCGCGCTCGGTGGCTAGGTCACAGGGGGGACGAGGGTCCTTTTCTAGATGGACTAACCTGAAGCAAATAAGCCGAATACGGCGTCTTTATGTAATAAGATGATGATTTAGTAATTTTTGTCGTGCACGACAGAAATTCAAAGCTTGTTTTCATATAGGGACGATTAGGATAGCAGGCCAGTTCAAAACAATGTTTGCGGTTTTCTTTTATGCTTGTTTGTCCAATAAACCTTCCAAACGTTCTCGGTATAGTAAGGAGGAATTGTGGGCACAGGGTGGAAATGGAGTACAGACTTTTTCTATCCATCCATTTTTGTTTATGAAGACCTAAGCCAATAATTTCTGGAGGGTGTGCAACATTTCGTGCAGTGGCATTTTCTAGAAATCCAATATGGCCGCTATCACTCTCAAATTCATTCAAATGGCCATAATTTTATGCTCTAGATCCAGATTTTAAAGCACCAGGAATCTTTTGGACGGGTTATTGACGTGATTTGATCACAACATTGCCATCAAATCCAATATGGCCACCCCAAAACCCGATATGCCCTAAAATCATTCAATTGACCATAACTCACCAATTGTTTGTGACAGAGGCATAATTCTGGGATCTATACCCAGTAGGAACTCATATCTGACATTTCAAGTGTGTAACAAGCTTACCAATCAAGATGGCAGTCAATATGATGACTGCCTTTTAAGATCTTTAAAACCTACAAATTGTCATATTGATAATTGGCCGTCATTTTGAATTTTGAGCATGTTGTTAAAACAAATATACCAGATACGAGTCATTAATGCTCAAAGACATACATCTCATGCCTTAATTTAAACTTTAATAATCATTTTAGGTGTTTTAACTAAATACAATACAGATGTATCGTAATTTATAGGTTTTAAAGAAGGTAAAATGCAGCCCCATTGGCCCCCTATCTTAACATTTTCAGATAAGAATGTCAAATGGTCAAATGCTTATCCCACACCTTAATTTACAACTTTATAATAATAATTAGTTGATGTAACTACATATAATACACATATAATGTAGGTTTTAACTATTTTTAAGGCGGCTGTATTGGCTGCCATCTGATGCCAAATAACAGTTTCTAGTGATCAAATACATGTATCTCATAAGTGTAAAGCATAAAACATGCATATAGACACTGGAATCAAGCCTCTAAATTGCAAAATGTGCAAAAAAACTTGAAGTGTCCGGATGCGTTGGAAAAGCATTCTAGGTGTTAAAGTAACACTTACAGAGTGTGATCAATTGTAACATATTTTGAACACCTGCAGAACATGTTTTTGGTGTTCAGTATGTATTCATGTAGCATAAATAGGTATAATGGAGGGGTTAAGATCATTTTAATGATTCCGAGCGCATATTTGACTTTTGAGCAAAAAATGACATTACCAACACTTCTTCGTGCTTAAAACACCGGATCACCAAGAAATATTTGTCTGTGTCGGAAACACTTAAGGGATTGTTAGCGATTTTGGACATGGTAGCAGCCATATTGGATTTTCAAAAATGCCACCGCAACAAATTTCGCACACCCTCCAAAAATTATTGGGTTATGTCCTAATAAACTAAAATCTATCAATAGAAAAGTCTGTACTCCATTTCCATCCTTCAGGCTGTGTGCCTAAACTTCCACCTGACTAGTAGGTGGTTACAACCGATCAAGTACAAGCTACCGGTGTGAAAGCAGATATAGTCCGGCGGGAGCCACAGTCCGGGGCTCCATAGACGATAACGGAATAAAGCGTGAAACTAATGTTGCGTGAAGAGTCAATTAGATTGCCCGGACGATAATTACTTCTACGCCGTTTTTTTAAATCTTCGTTCTGTAGGGGAGAGGGG
>JAMKCH010021573.1:0-58895 GCA_023653785.1 Ophioderma brevispina
TGCCATTGAAAGAATACAGATATGTTTTACACATAAAAATAACATACCCAAAAGCAGATAAAACATTAATAAGTGCCTAAAGAATCCCGGTATTTGTAGGCTAACTTTAAGTTTGCCGTAAATTTGTATAATCAACAAATGCGTCTATTACATTGAATCATAAACTCGTATTCATGATATTAAAACCACAAAGGTCACAGCCATGAACAGGGTTCATCCATGATAATCGACTCTGGCGTGTGTTTTTCTTGTGGTAACCGCCACTTGTCTGCATCGTCCTGCTGAATAAAGTCGCCGGCGCCATTAATTCCAAAACCGTCTGTAAGCATAAGCATGTGACTTTGGGGCTTATATTTCAGTGAGGGCCTAATGTAAATAAAGCTTTATAACGCCGCAAAATATCAATTTTGAAATCTAGAGGGTGGCACAATTTTTCAATGTGCCAGTGTCTTTAAGTTCAATATCATTATTCCTGCTCTGGGTTGGCGCGGCGTATCTTCCCTCGCCTTTCACCAATGAGGTCCTCGGGTTCGGATTCCCGGCAGGGGCGCGTTCTCGGTGGCTTTTATGTAATTTGGTTTTTCTCGATCCAATACTCGGTCCCGCAGTGTTTCTCCGGGTACTCCGGTTTCCTCCTGCTTCTAAAATCGAGCTTCTGGCATAAATCTGTTCCTGGTATTATGGTTTCTCTGATGTGCTGAGCGCCTTTCATGGCTGCCGCACAGAGCCTTAGCACGTTTACGTGGATATGTTCCGCGCGTTAAAAATCCAATTATTATTATTGAGTATATTATTATTACTTTTTTGATCCCAGACTGCACTTTGATACTCACTTTAAAAATACTAAAATAGCTTCTTCTTTTGGGTGTAGTGTGATTTTAGTGCAAGAAATTTAACTAAAATTGGTTTATACACAGTCCTTATAGATGCAGTGGGCGTAACGGCCTGCCCACTCTGAGGGGGCAAATTTCCCATTCCTTGGTTAATTTTCCCTCTCAGGGGGTCAAAAGGCCAAGTTTCCCGGGTCAGAGGGCTAAAAAATGGCTAATTTAGCATATGTTTTGCAATTTTTTTCCCGGCCAAAGTCGTCGGGGGGGCACCTGCCCCCCTGCCCCCCCGCCTGTTTACGTCACTGGCTTTGATGTACCGTCCCCCTGCAATGGTACCCTATGTGTACTTCCCATGCAACTCATAGTACCTAACTCCCTAGCAATACCAGGGATTACGAGGGGTGATTGATAAGTTATAAGCCTAAGTAGAAAGATATATCTACCATTTAAAATTACAACCGTCTACATTTCATTCTTCAAATGAAAATTCCAGAGTTTCATTGTATATCTGTTTTAATTTTTTAACTTGCAATAATCAAACATTTGAGAGTTTTGCCGGACCTATTGAAACAATTACGCAAGAAAATTAAAAAGTTGGGAGAGGAAAGCTGACATCGGGGGTGCACTTCCATCATGGCAATGCCGCAGTCCATAAGTCAATTGTAGCCATGACTGCAATACATCAGTGTGGCTTTCATACGGTAGAAAATCCAGCCGTTCACCCGATTGCAACGTATGGACTACTATCTCTTCCCCAAGATGAAAAAAGGACTCTCGTCAACTTTTTAATTTTTTGCGTAATTGCTTCAATAGGTCCGGCAAAACTCTCAATGTTTGATTAACTGCAAGTAAAAAATGATCAGATATACACATGAAACTTCTGGAATTTGTGCCATTAGAAAGAATGAAAAGGGTAGAAGGGGTTTCGTTGTAAATGTTGAACCTTTGCGAGCATATATCTTTTAGATATTAGGCTTAGAACTTATCAATCACCCATCGTAAACAGCTCCCTTTTACAAACTGGAAAAATGTGTCATAATGATTATCAAATTCTATATTCAATTGGCAATTATGGAAAAATATATGCCTTAATAGCAATGTATGCATCCAAAATCTATGCATATCATGTATTTCTGAACAGGCGGCTTCACATTTAAGTTTGTTGCCCGGGGTTTGGTGAAGCATTGGAATGTGCATGGAAGCCTTAGCTATAAGCTTTAAATAATTCATAGCATCTGCATAATCAAAAAAAATGCCATGCTACTATATTTACTTTCCCCCACAATATTTCATTTGATGATATGCTAATAAATGAGTTGCCTCTCCATTTGATTAATTTGTGTGCGAAACTATTATTGACTAGCCCATCAAAACTCTTATTGCAAATTAATTATGTATGAAATGAGAAGAAAGCTGACCATTTTAAGCATATTTAGAGTTTAAATTGCAAGTACATTCTGCAGCTAGAAATATCTTCAAGAATAAATCACAACTCTAGTAAGAATCCAGATTATGATTTTTGTAGGATCAAATGACCTTAGTGAGATGAAAAATTCACAAACTGAGGCATTATGGGATGGGCTCAAAAAACTCTGGCATTAACTTAACCACCTAGGACACTACCAGCCTATTTGATCAGTTCTTCATAGGATAATATGATTTTTTGAACTGGTACTATATGGTCTTGAATGAAAAACTAAGGCAATACCATGTCTAGGGTAAGAATGAGATGAGGCTGGAAGCTGCTAGCTGGTATCGCTGGTTTAAATAGAAGTATTGGTTAAAAACACATGCCCGTGATTTTAATCTTAAAGGTAGGTGATCTGTCATGGTTCAATTTTCATGGTTTTATCCTTCACATGAAGGAGTTTAACCAGATAACATGGGTTCCATGAATCCCTTTAAAACTAAATTCTAACATTAACTTTAGCATCTCTACAACATCTCATTAAAGAATTTTGATGTTACCAGTCAAATATTGTCCCAGGGGTATGTTTGGCAGCCATCTGGGATTTAAAGAGTTCAGTCATAAAAAGTGGTACAATTAGTTGCAAAGTATCTCAAAAGAATGTCTTCCTCATAAGGAATCACAAAATATATAGTTTGTCATATCTATGATGTTCAGTTACATAGATATGGGAAAAATGTGATCAAGGTATTGAACTTTGAGTTGGTCATTGCACAGGGGTCCAAACTTTTCCCCCCAAAAAAAAAAATGCATGGGAATCGTGACAAAATTGGTGTCAAGTGTTGAGTGTGCGAAACGCTGAATAGGCATGTTGCAATAAATTATGGGATTGGTTTTAACCACTCTTGGTTAATACAAAGCACAATATTTGTCTTCCCTGGAAACTAAAACATGAGGCTTCATATTCTCATCTTCTCTGACATGAAAAACCGTTTTGTTCATATAGCTTTTGAAAAAAAGTAATTAACTCCTGTGTTTCCCTTGGAAAAGAAAAAAATGCTAGATGGATTCGCTTTACTGTATTGTTATTTTTATTCATGATTCACATGGGACTCATAAATTCCTGAGGTTTGGTCAAGAGCAGATTTGAATTATCACAGTTGCCATGGAATGTAATAAACTAATGCACTAAAATCTTTTTAACATTTTAACCTGTTTGCAGTTAGGTCATTAATAAATGAAAAGGTTTGGGATAAACTTTTCTTACAAACTAACTTAATAATCTGCATTTGAAACTAAGCAATACATTTGTTAGAATCAGGAGCAGCAGAGGCGGTGGCAGTGGGGTAAGTCTTGAGTCAAGACGCTTCGCTTGGCATTATTTCACTAGAAAACTGTTGAAATCATAGCCTATTACTATATACAGGCGGGACAATGAAAAAATACAAGTTTTAAAAGCCAATTCAAAAATACAATGCCCAAATGAACGTAATATTAATGGATCGAGATTAACCCTTTATTCATGAGGCGTGACCTTTGTACATGAAACACAATGACCAGTCCCCAGACCCGTTCATTGCTCCGGCTATAGACTACTCAAGATTGACAGCATGAAGCGACCTTGTTATCCAATGAGTACAAACTACTGGCCTCATTTGCATCATTTGTTCGCCCATCAAGTTGTATGAAATCAAAAATAACAAGATGCTCGGCTACGCCTCGAAGGGAGCGATTCCTGTATTTAGCAATTTCTAATATGGGAGGAGATTCGGATTTCAGTGTTGCAATTTACGAACGGTAGATTAATGCTTTTGTAAAAGCTTGTAAACAGGAGTGATTCGGAAGTACAAGGGGAGGTATGAAATGATTTCTGAGGACAATTTTTCTATAATACTGTAACATGTGGTACAAGTTTACATGGGCGCCAGACTAGGCTTAGGCTGGTACTATATGCCATGTGTAGGGTTTACATAGGCCAAGGTACTCTGACGGGATACCTCCCACATGGGTCGCTGATCCCCGGGCTTGCCACACGAGGCTACGACATGTTCGAGATAGGGTTTACATAGACTAGGGGGGGAGAGGGTTTTCAATACAATGATCATACACGGGGGATTACCTCGAAAAGGGACATAGCCAAGCTTCTTGAACAAGACTACCAGGGGCCAAGCAAATAAATGTGTAAAAAATATGATTTTACCAACATGAGTAATCATGTAATGTTTCGCCCCTCGATATGATGTTATTGGACACCACCCCTGAGGAGCTAGTTTTGGGTAATTAAGCGAATATCGTGATTATCAATATCTTGATATTACCCCATAATATGTAAATAAATGCAATATTAAAAAAAAAAAAAAACTAATATAATTTTATCAATATATAGCTTGCCATATGCTTTTATTCTGTGTTATGGACCTGTAGGGAACATTACTAGGTATAAAACATATTTCTTGTGGTACCTTTTCAAAGTGAATCAACAGCAGTTGTTGTTGTTACATCTACTGTTGCTTGTTGCATGTACTTTGTTCATGAAACAATCAAAATTAGGTATTTTTGTTGTGTGTGTGTGGTTGTTGGAAAAAAGGAATATGTTTAAATAATAATCGCTGAAAATAACATGTCTTTACATCCGCCACATCAATCAACTTGGCCTAATCAAGTGACTTGTTCTTATGCCGGGGCTTAAAAGAAATTAGTATGGCCGCATCTGTTCAACCACAATTTAAGCACTAAAGACATGCTTTTCTTCAGATTTTGCCAAAAATAAAAATTATTTTCAAAGTTTTTTTTAATCATTATTTTAGAAAAACAATGCAAACAAAGAACACAGGTGGAAATAGCGTGAAGAGAGTGGGCAAGAGAAAACACTGAAATCATGAGCATTTAACACGAATAAAAAGGGCCACACACAGAAATTTTACTGAGGATGCAAATTCCGCCTAAATTTGCATGGGTTGGTTGTAGAACACTAAACATAACTAAACATCCTCAAAGCATTCGCAAAACCGTTCAAATTTGAAGTTCCCTGGCAAAATCAATATGTGTTGTAAATCGATTCCTTGCAACCTTTTTTACCAAAATCCACTAGGAAATAATCAGGAATATTTTACTATTTACCCACAAACCTGGAAATTATCCACTATTAAGTAGTCAAAAAATGCTGCTGACTAGGTCACACTTCAAGATATTTTACAAGTGGAAAAATGTTTCATATGTCCCCTAAAGAATCAAATCAGATACTGTGTGGTATCTGTCACTTGATAAGGACCATTTGCAATATTTGACAGAAGCAAATGAGAAAAAACAAGAAAGACATTCAGTGAACAACAGAGGGTGAGGACCCTCCTTTATTGCCAGGTAATGCAGTCTTATATAAGGCCATCGCAGTTCAAAGTGTCGCCTGTTTCAGGGCGGAAGGTCAGATTTATTCGGCATATGTGTAACAGCACGTTCGGCAATGCGGCAATAAGCACGCTATATAAATACCCAGTAACAATGTATATATATTCTATTGGTGTTAAAAGCTCTCGATTAATATACTGTCATTTTTCTGTCAATAACTGTGGGAAAACGGTTTGCTGCAAAAAGCTACACCAATAAAACGGATCTACATGTTAAACTTCACAAAAAAAATGCGATTTCAAGATGACAAATCAGGGCTTGGAAAGGAATTTGATCAAAATGTGGTTCCACTTGAGCCAGGTCCTGTCAATACCTCGGTATACGTTGTGTTTGCATGAGCGCGGTGTTCTTGTTGTGCGGTGTGTATACGGTTCGTGCTCGGACCTCGTGGAGTCGTGCATGTTAGGATCCAAATACATGAGAATGAGAATAATTGTGAAAATAAATAACATTCTCGAGTCTAGGGATTTTTTTTAAATGGCGCGAAACATGGATTTTCAAATGCAGTTTCTCCAAATTGCTTTCCGAATAAAATTTCGCACCAGAACAAAAATGATTAAAATGATGTCTTCTTGGCGTATGGTAAAAACTGAATGAGTTCATCAAGCGGTATGGAGAATCAACAGGCATATGAATGGCCGATAGGGATTTTCCATAGAGCTCCATGCATGGAGCTCAGCAACCTCTAAAATCCCAACTCTAGTAACGAACATCGGACATCTCCCCCCGGCCTGTTTTGGTTTTCTCTATGGTAAAGCTGACTCAAAAGATTTCCCAAGAACCACCCTAATTTATAAAACAGAATCATTGTCTGTGTGTGATATACATAGCCTAGTCATCCTTAACATATGTTACAGTGTCTATGTTTTTTTTTTTTTTTTTTTTTTTTATTTTTTTTTTTTTTTTCTTTTTTTTTTTTTTTGTTTTTTTTTTTTTTTTTTTGTTTTTTTTTCGGGAAGACTCTCACAAATGGCCACTCACCGAAAATGCCTCAGCACTCCTGCCATCTCCAAATTTATAGCAAAAGGTTATGGTTATTGCAATGCATACTATGTATTCTCTTCATACAAGAATTTTTAGATATTCATTTTTTCAAATAAATCCTTTTGAATATTAAAATTCATAGGATAAATGTCTAAAAATGTCAAATTAACATGCCGTTCTTTAACCAATACCTGCATCAGACTTAAGGAATATTTAGCATTTACTGACAAACCTTTCATTCTTTTCAGGCCCAGCCATTTTTATTCAATTCATGGATTTGCATAGGAGTGACAAAGTTTCAGGAAAAGTTTAATTTTTTTAATGCTACATGCATATGAGGGCATGGGAATCGTGGAGAGGAGGACACTTGAAAATCAAGGATGAATATCATGCTCTTGTACAAAATGCATAAGGGTCGTTTTCGAGATCACGCAATGTACAAACCATAATTGTTAAAGTATCAAAACACCAAAAATACAAAATCCACATTTGGTGGGTTCTTGGTGTGCTTACGGTTTCCATTTCTTTTTGCTGGTTCTTGGTTGTCTAGTGTTACATTTCTTGGTTTCCCAGTATTACTGATGGCTCATTTCTAAATTGTTTTTCATTAAATGATATAAGATCTAGTACTCTAAACTTGGGTCAGCCTGCTTCACTAGTTTGGGTTCAAGTCAGATTCTGAAAAAACATAATAATGATAATTGGATGATTTTATCGCAGGTACAAGAATTTATCGGTGCTCGCTCTGAGTTTTGAAATATTGTGCTTGTATCCCTTCCTCAAAATCATCAAATTTTTATCAAAAAGTTGTTAAATCAGATGTTTTTGGTGACATGCTTCCATGCGAGGAAAACATGGAAACTCAGACCACGATCGGGTCATCCCACCTTTAACACTTTGAATGAAGTGTTAATATAATCCAGAATTAACATCTTCAAGTGTAATAACAATTTAAAACATGCAATGGATTAATATATTTTAGTAAGTTTATCAGTGGAAAGTTCCGTACTTTACATGTAAAATTTAAAAAGGCACACAACTTTAAAGTGCTGATTTTACTCCAAACAGAAGCAAGGTTGGCTGTTCTTTATGCTTATAACACAGCCATAAGCACCAAAAGCTGACCCCATTTGACCAGTCAATGAGGATTTGCCCAGTATAGAGCATTTAACAGGTAGCAAAATATTATTGCATCCTATACACAGAACCTTACATGCTAATTGCAATGCCATTGGTCACTTCTGAAAAGACACTATCCCAAATTGAATCCTGCTTGTAAATGTACGATTTGGTCGTTTCTTGCTCTCGTGCAATTTGGTTTCCATGCTGAATCCACAGTAATGTTCTTTTCATGTAATGCTAACATTTTTATGCGGTGAGCTTGGTGTGACATTACTACGGGCTTTAACACTCAACACAAAAAATAATCTGGTGACTTCAAGCCAATCGAAGTCCAATGTTTTTTACTAAAGTACTGCCCTTTTTTAGCCTAGACATTTGTAAAGACATGTGTACTTCTGGAGTTTATCTAAAAAATGACAACCAAACCCCTAAAAAAAGTTAGAAATTTGGATCTTTTTGGTAAGGAGGAAATTGATAAATTGAGTCTTGTTGCACGCAGTGGGTTTACTATGTGGTCTGCATACAAAAACATCACCTGGGCTGGATGTCATACAGTACATTAGCATGTTGTGTTGTCAGGTGAACAGGAACAGAAAGGGTTGTGTTAACTGGCTGCCTTTTGTGGACTGAAAGTGTTTGACGAAGATCTGATGTCCATCATTACATTAGGTAACAGGCTGGGGGTCTCAAAGGAATGCAAGGGACAGAATTGGAAATCTGATCGAAACCCCTATGAACTTGATTTTGATATCAATGGATAGCTAGGGTCTCCTCTATCCAGTGATACTGTACCAAAGCAAGTACCAACATTCCCATTAACCAAAAGGGTATACCAAAAGTTTGACACACATGAACAGCCACATACACGGACAGACACACACACACACACACACAAATTGTGCTGCTATAAGGTGTTTCCAATTACATGAAGTACAATGAAGTTTTTGCTCAGTAACACGAAAACTCTTACTGATAAGAGCAATTTTATGGTGTACAAACTCACACAGTAAAGTATAGGAGGCTTCACCAACCCCTTACACCTCATCATTGGCAGCTGACCCGACCCCCCCAGGTAAGATGGTAGGTCTGAATTGTTGTTGCTAAATTATGCACAAAGGATGTAAAAACAATTACCTGAAATCATTTTGTGACACAATCCCAAGAACTCAAGGAGGGGTTGCAATAGCTCCCATGGTTAAGTCTTAGATGCATTCAAATCAATGATTTCCTTTAAAAAAATGTTCACCAAACACAAACCAGCAACTGATTGTAATGCAATCGTTAGTTTTTGACCACCCCCATGCTCCAGGACAGGTCTCCCTCACTAACTCAAAAGGGCAGCTATTAGTTTTTCTTATCTTTTTTTGACTTCCCTCTACCTGAAAAATAATGAAATTTTATAGATTTTAAAAGAAGCAGTAATGAGATTCGAACCCGAGACACTGTATCATGAGTCACTACCTATCACAAACCAGCAAGGATTGGTGTGCCAGATTTTGTCATTCTAATCCTTGACAACATTACGGAATAATCGCTACTGCCCCTATTGGGGTCAGCAATCAATATAAGCCTAATGAATAGCTCCGCTCTGGAACGGTTTGCACAACCATTCTCCAGGACATGAGCGGTGGTCAAATCTCCCACTTCAAATTTATAACTCAGTGTTTCTAGCAGCCTTGTTGCCATGGAAGCTGTTATTCATAGAAAAATTGTGTCAAAAACCAGTATATATACTTGAAAAAAAATTTGATACATTATTTATTGATCTCCTTGCTTATTAAAATCCCTTGGTGAGTGTAGACTTGCCAAGACTTGCTTCAAGGTTGTTCGGATCACTGAGCAGTACAACTACAGCTTGAAGGACATTAGTTTCTCGTTAGTAGTCTGTTTCTGAGAAATATTCTCTCAGGATTTGTGAACTCATATACAACCATCAAGAGCCACTGACTCAGGTCTTGAAACTGTAAGTATCAAATACATCATCATTACCCTTAGGGAGAGAACTAGTACAAGAGTTCTTGTTCCAGTGCAGTGATATTGTTGCTTAATTCAACTCCTGGCCTCAATTTTTATTATGAGTACTTTTCCAATCCAACCTTTGTTAAAAAGAAGATTGAAAGCTAATTTCACACCCCAAGTCAGAGACATGTTTGCGAGGATTACAAATTTAAGGTGGAATTTGACCTGAAATTGTTGCACAACCGGTTGTACGATATGGAAATTAAGCATGCTCTTTTTTCCATTTTTTCTTGTTCCGATTTTTAGCATTTTGCATCAAATGTTGTTTCCCCCCTGGGGGAACCCCAAAGGGGTTCAAGACATTTTGTTTTTATGGGGGTGGGGTGGGGAGGAGAAGGAAGGGGTGGAGAGCGGGAAAGTAGGATGTTACAGCACCCCAATCATTAGCAATGATTTATTTTACTTGGTAATATTATTCAAAAATTAGCAATAAAATATGTAAATTATTCCTAGTAATACAATATGGATATACCTGGTTTGTGTGCATACGCTGGTGTGTGCAACCAATGACTAAAACATAAAACCGGAGAAGCGTCTAGAACCTTAGTGTTTTCATTAGAAAGGCAAGGGAAAATTCTGGATGAAGGATAGATGGCGCCCTGCTGCAGTGAACTGCTGTGCTCATAGGTGATGGACATTAACTGATATAGGCGGCGCCCTACTTGTATCCTCCGCAATATGCTCTGTGCAGAGGTGATGGACGTTATGATGGTAATATGGACTATATTTAGCACATGACTCATATAAGAGACCAGATCCTTCTAGTTATTTTTTGAGAGGATATATAAAGCTCTGTGGAGAAATATGAGTCAGAGTCTCACAACATCATTCTCCAAAGAGAGTTTAATACCATCGTGCTCCAAGTTATGAGCAGAGTTTTCCTCCAAGTTGACAAGTGACAGTAATCACAGTCTAGTACAAAACTTCCATATAGTGGACATTGTCATAGTAGTCTCAGCTCCAGCATTTTGGTCCATTGTGGTAGCCTCTTCTGGTTTCCGCATTTTCGTCGTGGCCTCTGAGTTATCCAAGGATAAACAGCTACAGCACTCTGGAGTTCTTGAATTTAGTCGACCTCCGAGCCTCGGGAGTCAGGTTAAATCTGTTTTTCTTCAGTTAGGACAAGTCGTCCGTGGCCACGTCCCACTACTGGAAATTGACGTTTTGCGCTGGAATATTCGCCAGGACTCTTTGCAAGTCTGGCATCTTAATAGTAATCTTGCTGCAGCCCTCGTCGCGACACACACCAGGTAGTTCATTAATTAACAACTTTATTATAGATTAATCGTGGAACGTGGTTGCGAGGGCTATGAGGGAGGAGGCTGAGAAGGGGGTGATTGAGTGGGTGAGAAATCCAAACGAGGTGTATAAGTTAGTGAAGGAATGAAAAAGGAAGTGGCAAAGATGTTGAAGGGGGAGAATGTATGAGAGGAAGTATTGGAAAGTTTGAACTTCAGTGGAAAGATAGAGGCAGGTATGGAAGAGCATATGGAGAAATCCTGAATGAGGAGAATGATGGGATCAGAGGGTGGAAGCGATGTGGTGGAAGGGCCGGTTGAGAGAGTCAGTCAGGAGGAAGTGGTAAATTGCAATTGAGAAAGGAAAAAACAGGAAAGGCTGCTGGACCCTCGAATAGTGTTGAGATGATTATTGCGAGTTCGGTTAGGATGTTGTGATGAGGGAGTTGTGTCAGAGGTGTTAGATGGAGGAGGAAAGCCGGTGGAGTGGGCTGTGAGTGTGTTGGTTCCCATTTCTTTTAAGGGAAAAGGGATGCAATGAGCTGTGGTGCGTATAGGGGTGTGAAGTTGTTGGAGCATGCGACTGAAACTTTGTGGAAGAGGGTCGAGAGACATAATCGGAGGATAGTGAAAGTGATGAGAGGCAATTTGGTTTTATGGCCATGGAAGGGCACGATAGATGCAGTGTTCATTTTGAGAGGTCTGAATGTCAGAGGAATATCAGCAAAAGGGAAGAAGCTGTATATATATGTGCTTTGTGTACCTGGAGAAGGCCTTTGATAGAGTACCGAGGAAAGTGGTGGAGTGGGCAATAAGGAAGAGGGCATACCAGAATTGGTGGTTATAGCTGTGATGAGTTGTATGAAGGAGCAAAACCAAGAGTTGAGTAGGGGGTTGGTGTCTGGAGGGGTGGGGGGGGGGGGTTTGGGGGGGAGTTGAGGTGACAGGTGGGTGTGCATCAGGGTTCTGTGCTCTCGCCGTTGGTGTTTGCAGTGGTGGTGATGTGGTTACGGAAGAGTTGCAAAAGAAGGTTTGAAGAGTGAGATGCTGTACTGCTGATGATTTAGTTTTTAATGTGTGAGACAATGGAGGGTTTGAGGAGAAGTTTTTGGAAGTGGAATAAGCAGTTGAGAGTAAGGGCCTGACAGGGTAAACCTTGGAAGACGAAAGTGATGGTGAGTGGGGGAGTAGGGGGAGGTGTTCGTGAGTAAGGTGGACCCATGTTGGTATGTGAGAAAGAGGTGAGGGCAAATTCAGTGTGGGGTGAGAAATGTGGGAAATGGATAATGGGAGATGCACAAAGATGAATAGCGTGACCCCAAGTTTGGCAGGACTTTGTGGTGAATATATGCAAGAAGGGAGTTGAGGGAGTGGGGAATGAGGTGGAAAAGTTGTGTTATGAGGTGGAAACAGTGAGGGAGTTCATCATTACCTAGGTGACAGGATTAGTGCGGGTGGTGTGTGAGGCGGCTGGTGCCGCCAGAGTAATGTATGGGTGGCGTGAAGTTTAGAGAATGTGGAGAGTTTTTACTGGGAGAAGATTTCTTTGAAGAATGAAAGGGATGGTGTCAATAGGAGATTGTGTGAGATTCAGTGATCGGTATGGGAGTGAGACCGGTGCCTTAGTGAAAATGAGATGGGGAATTTGAGAATGTCAAGATAGCAATGGTGAGAGCAATGTTTGGTGTGAAATTGATGGATAGGAAGAGACTGGGATTTGCATGCAGATGTTGGGTTTGGAAGAGGCGGCTTACCGACTGGCGAAGGCGCACTGGTGTAAGATTGGTATGGGCACGTGTTGAGGAAGGATGAGGAAGCATGTTTTAACAAAAGGGCTTTTGAGTTTAGGTGGGTTGGTTTGAGGAAGGAGTGGGCCGACCAAAGAGGAACATGGAGGAAGCAAAGTGGAGGAGGAGAGTTGGAGGGTTGGTTTGAGATGGGGGATGCATTGAATCGGCGAAGTGGAAGGAGTGAGTAAAGGGCGATTGCTAGGGGGGGGGGGGGGACAATGTGAGGTGAATCCGGCCACCCCCGTTGCGGGGGGACAAACCGGATTTAAAACTTTGGTTTTTACTACTACTACTACTACTACTTGATTTTGTATACCTAATTGATTTTGATGCCGATTGATTAACTCACACACTGAAATAAATACTTTGGTGTTTAAATTTGTAATCAAGTTCACGGTGGTATTGTCTAGTTATTCAGGAGTTTGAATCCGTAGTTTTGAAGGTGTTTTTGGCCTTGGTCCAGGTGACCGTAACAAGACATATTTTCTCTATTGTTGTGTTGCATTCAATCTTTCTAAAGAGGGGATTTAAATGTTTCACTTCATTAAAGAGACATGAGGAATTCCAGAAAGAAGCGCCCTCAAATTTTTGTTCAAATCCCAGATTTTTTGGCATACTTGGAATGCTTACCAATGTATAGATCACACTGAAGTGAATTAGCGAATATGCGTCCTTTATGTAATAAGATGATGATTTGGTACTTTCTGTCGTGATCAACAGAACAGTCAAAGCATGTTTTTCTATGGGGACGACCTGCGATAGCTGCCAGTTACTAAACAGGGTTTGGGCGTTTTCTTTTGTACTTGTTTTGTTTCAATAAACCTTCGAAACGTTCTCGGTAGGTGGTCTACAACCGATCCGTGAAAATTGAGAGCATTTGTTATCCTCAAAAAACTCTCCTGTCACTTTAATTGAAAAGCCACATATTACTTTGGAGGCACCTTTTTCAGTGAGAATCTTTTGAAATTTGGTTTAACGTTGAAGGGGGAAGGGGTCCAAATTTCATTCCATGCGTCATCAGATCATTGACAATGGAGATACTCTCGCTAAACTGGCAATCAAAAGAAAAGAAAGGAAAAAGGATCTTTCCCATGATTCAATCACTTCGGCACGGCAAGCTTTCTTTGTAACAGCTATCTTGCCCTGCCTTGCAAAGCTTTCACCTGACAATGTGCACCATACACGGACATCTTGAATCTAGCCAACTGGTGATCGATGCCTGTAAATTAATCTCCCAATAGTCATAATGGCAGACTTAACTAGATAAACTCACACATTCTCAGCACCAGAGAGACATGTTCGCTGACTCTTAATCCAATATGCCCAGTCCGAGACACTACCCCTAACTTAGGGAATTTCACAGGTATGCAATTATTTGACAATGACATTTATAAAATGACGGCATGTCTGAATCACTTCAGATGCTCTGCAAATGTGAAATCAATGATGGTGTGTCTCAACTCCCGGTGTGTCCTCCCCCCCCCCCCTCGGCTTTTTTCATAGATATAGATGGATCTGGGAGTGAAAATGTTATCTCCACTTTATGCATAGAGAAGGATACTATCTTAAATACCACAGACTGGTAGTCGGTCGGCCAGTATTAGAAGTCTGACTCTACTTTGCACTCAAATGGAATCAGGGCATATCAAACTTGACTCACCGATATGACATTAGACTAGGACACACTATTACACAATAACTGACACATAAACTGTTTGGACATTATGTTGCTCTTCACACCTACTCTAGATCATGTGCTTTATTCCATTAACAGAATAAAGCACACCTTCATATCTATACTCTGTATTTCCATTAAGGGCATAAGCACATGATACAGAGTAGATGCAGTGTCCCAACTGTCATTCAATTTGGAGATATCATCAATATTCCTAAAAACTCCTCCTACTTTTTAACTTGAATTTTATCATGACTCTCAACTCTCTAAATGTAAACGAGTGAAAATTTCACTCCCAAAAGAGTGCAACTCTTGTAAACCACTTCAAATGAGTGATTTGTACTTAAAAAGATCCCCCTCCAAAATAGTAAAGCCACTCCAAAAAGAGTGATTTACCACTCGTTTTTAAGGAGTTAAATGAAGGACACCACTTTTGAGGAGTGAACCAAAGACAAAGGACAACACAAAACGAGTGGAAATCCACGCTTTTTGGAGTGATGATCACTTTTTGAGTGGGAATTCTCTCATTTTTTACAAACCACTACTCATTTTGGAGTGGTTTAAAAGAGTTCACTCTTTTGGGGAGTGAAATTTTCACTTTTTTAGCTTTAGAGAGTAGATATAAATTTTCTCTTTACCTTTGTAAGAATTTGAGTTTGGAAATCTTTAACATTTGCTTTTGAAATTTCACAACAATTCACACTGCTTTCAATTAAGATTTTGTGATTATAAAGCTTCTGGAAATCACAAATCCTTTAAACTACTTTTGACAAAATATTAAGGTGGAAGATATAACAGCGTATCCTGAACTGGCATTTAATATAATGCAGTTCAGGTGGGTGAACCAGAATTTAACCAAGGGGGTGAAACCCATTCAAAACTAAGTCGTCCGTGCTGGGCGCTGTGACATTTGAATATTGCACGGCATAATTATAGTTGGGGTGCCTTGTATCAAACATAATGTCAATTCGATACAAACCAATCGCCAAAATATCAGTTGTGAGTGTTGGGTGCTATTGGGTGGTTAATTTGTCCTACCCATGCCACACAACGAATGAAATGACACGTCAGGTCGTCTCTGAGTTAAATAAACGCTCAATGAAATACATCTTTTCACCTAAGAGAGCATTGATTTGAGAAAAGAGTATCTGCACTGAGACAATGATCCAGTACACTATTATTACACTGGCCACCTCTAAACATACATTAATTTGTATCACTACCGCATTAGTGTATAGCAAAGCGGCCACCCACAGTATGTGAGAAGAAGCGGAGGCGTCATTGCTTTCTATGTTGGTTATTCTAGGTTTCTATTGTGGTCGGCAAAACATGCGCGACGGTGAATTTCTAAAGATTACGTAACGTTTTGCCTCTTATCTATATAGAACCTCTTTGTGATTAACAACCTCATCATCCCACTTGATCAAAATCAAGATTTGATCAGAAGTCATATTTTTCTTATTACCAAGTGAAATTAAAGTCGGAAATGTTTCATTTTGAAGCGACAAACAAACATCTCCAAATGTGGTCGACCAATTAACTGGCACACACACACTGTCCGATGGCCAAGTAGACACAGTTTTGTGTCTATATCCAAATGATGGACTGATTAGCTAAGTTGTAATCAGAAGTTTTTGGTGAATGCATGTGAGAATATGATCGGGTACCCACTTTAAACATAATGCATTACACATTTAATACATCTCCAAGTATTTATTTGACAACTACATAGTACAGAGGAAACAGATGATTAAAAGCGGCACTGCCCACATTTTCTGAAAATATGAAATTTCTTCAAGTATCGCAAATGATAGTCTAGGAAAATGGAAGAAGAGAGATATATTCTACACATAAAATAAAACATGCCCAAAACGATAGGGAGATTAATAAAGGAAAGACATCCAGCGTTATTTGTAGCTAACTTTTAAGTTTGCCAGAACCTTTAATAACAAAGGGTCTATTACAGGAATACATAGGCCTAGTAATCATTAATATTAAAACCACAAAGGTCCTAGACCGGTCAAACAGGTGCATACCGTGGGCATCACTCGGCGTGGTTTCTTGTATTACAGCCATTTCTGCGTCGTCTGCTGAATGAAGGTCACAGGAGACATTAGTTATAAAATCATATCTGTTTACACATAAGTGCCTAATTTTGGCTTATAATTTCAGGGGAGGTCTAGGGAGTGGCCATTATTTATGCCAGGGTGGAATGGAGGGATTTCAATTCAACTTTTTTTTCGGCAAAAATTCGCGTTCCCCCCCTCGCTTCGTTCAAAATTTCATGGTCCCCCTTGATCCGCGATTTCCTTCCTTTCCCCATTTAAAAGTTCATGTTCCCCCCTCATCTCGTTGATGAAAAATTTCACGTTCCCCCTCTCTCTTACAAAAACTTTTCAGGTTCGCACCCCCCCCGCAAATCCTTCATTCCCCCGGCGTAAATATGACCCCTCCCTAATATGGACAAGCTTTAAAACCATGTAAAATATCAATTTTTAAAAATCTATAGGGCACCTATATTTCATATGTGCCAGTGTGCTCTTTAAAGAGCAAGCGGTGTAAAATCTCCAATTGTATATCAAAGTCAAGGCGAGGTCGAACAAAACAAGCACACAATTTCAGGTGATATGAACTCCAATAGTGGCAACCAAATCAACAGAACCATTACCAAGAAACAAATGTCAGATGGCAAAGAATAATGTACATTGGCCAAAGCAAAAAAAAACAACACCCTGTCAGTCTAGCTTAAGGTGCAACAAGAGATTTCAATAACATGTGTCCCCCAAAAAAATGGACAATTCTGTTTTATGCACTGTCTGAAGCCTTTCTATTAAATATATCCCCACTGAAAGGATTAAGCTGAGAACTGTTTCTTTGGTACAAAATAAATGTGGAATTCTAATTTCCTATAGGAGCAACATACAAATTCAGCCTATGTTTCCTATTGAAATATAAGCATACACAAACCCTTTTGTTTTAATCTTAATTTATTTCGCTCAGCCAATAAAAAGTAGGATCTATTGAGTGTCTCATCACTCCTATGGCCGAAATATAGTAACTTGAAAATCTGTTGTTGCACTTTCATCTAATGGCCTTAATTATTAATTACAGAACGTTAGTCTGTATATTTGAATTGGTCCTACTTTGAAAATCCAAAAATGTGCCATCAGAATACAGTAAGTGTGGCACGTAAATAATTGGGGTAGGGCTGGCCTTTTGCATTGTGCGAAAAAAACATGACTTCTGTCAACCGTTTTGGGTAGAGGGAGTGGGTGGTTAGAGCTATACATTGGATATGTATGTGTTGAAGTCTTCTACAGGGCCGAAAGGCTTGTTTTGTTTTTTTTGTGAATGAAAAAGGTGAATTTTTGGACGATTTGTAAGGCAAGTTGTTATCAAGAAATGAGTGTTTTGTTTTCGTCCTCCAAAACTGGCCTATGGATAAGTCCTGTTCGTAATAGGGTTAAACTTAGTAACGTGGTGATGTTACTCTGATTTTTGCGGAAATAAAGGGCCTGTATAATTTGCACTGATGGTGAAATTATCATTAGAGATATGTAAGTTTTATTCTTTTATAGGCTGTAGGAAAAAATAGTTCATGAGTAGTGTAATATAATTTGGTTGCTTTTATTCTCGGTAAATATTCCGTTCTCATGGCTATTAGTGGTCGTGTCATCTGTCTTCTTCCATCAGCTTGTGACCATTGAGCAAGTATACCATCAGTTTAACAAATTCTTAGTGGCGTAGCCGGTCTCTAAGGCGCTTACTCACATCCATTATTTTCCCTCCGTTGGTCCAGGGTTCGAAATCGATCAAAAGAATTTTTTTTTTTTTTTATTGTTGTTATTTATTTGTGTCTTCTTTGAGCTTTTTGTTACCATGAAAAAATGTGCCGTTATTTTTGTTTGTTCTCCCCCTTTTTTTCCTTCCCCGCCCCTTGTTCTCTTTTTTAAACACCTACACAGCTTAAAGTGAATCACGAGGTTGGGAATATTAGGGCCAAACTGAAAAAATAAAAAATTTTTTAATTATTAATTTACAATGGAAACAAAAGAAAATAAATTTAAACATAAATTGATAAAATACAAAATAAAAAGTTCAAAAGAATAATTGAATAATGATGAAAAAAAGAATCATGCTAAACGACAAATAAAAAGAAAAGACAATAACAAAATATAATTTAAAAGCAAAACTAATTAACATTAAATTAAAAATAGATAAAATAATAATAAGCAAATTAAATAAAAACAAAATTACTAACAAAAGTTAATAAACAACAATGTAAACAATAACAAAATGCAACTAAATGAAAATACTCCATAAACAATGTACTAAAAATGAAAATGAAACTAATAAAAATACAATCTTTAAAATAATAAAAATAACAGATAAATTAATAAATTTCTTTTTTCCATATCATCAACATTTATAATGAGTACACTACAAGGAAGTGAGAAAAATACTACAATTATATAGGCGGACGTACCAAAAGGTCCAGTTGGCCAGAACATGGCACCCTCCGTTCATAAAGTAATAATATTACAAAATAAAAACTACAATACTGTTCAACAAAAGTTTAGGTAGCTTATTATGACCCAGTAATGAATCAACGCAAACACACTGCAAAAAAATTAAAGTTAGATATAGGTATAACGATATCAGCATAGATGATGCGTAAACGCATAATGTTTTCAGAACACTTAATAGTCGGTGATATTCATATCCAGTATGTGGGCCCATTGTTCTTATCCCTCTGATGAAAAAAAATTGTCTACACGAAAACTCATCTGTGTTTGAGTGTTTTTCATAATTAAAGTAATTAACACGACATTTTGGAGTTGTGTGACAAAATTGTACATTAACACCTAAACACCCCAAGACGCGTTTGTTACAACAACAAATAATAAACAAATATAAAATTTAGTTTGAAGCATCTGAAAAATAACCCAAAATTAAAATACTAATTAAAATAAAAACAGTCATACGGTAGATACCATGAAATGAGCATAAATACGAACACGTTAGTAGTAATTAAACAGTTTTTTTTTTTTTTAACCGGCAGCACTTCCTATTTACGCGATGCGTAAAATCTGTCCCCCCCCCGAATTTTCGCGATCAATTGAAGTGACAACTGAATTGCACACCACACTCCCTTGAACCCGAGAGCACAGACCACACCCCACTTAAACCATGCAATGTCAGAATGGAAGGTGAGTGAAAGATTAGTAAGTGCAGTGGAAGTATGAGTGCGAGTGGAGTAGATGCATACAAAAATGGACTTATTGGAATTAGCACCTTTTAAATAAGTGCAGCTTGATGGTAAGGAATAAGCATGACATTTGCATAACCTAAAACGCACTGATCAAAATCAGATTTTGATACAGAAGTTCAATATTTTTCTCTTATTACCCCAGTTAAATTTAAGGCGCAGGAAATGTTTCCTTTTGACGCTACAAACAAAAATCTCCAAATTGGTCGACCACCTTAACTGCTGGCACACACCCAACACACCTGTCCTATGGGCCCGTTAGAGCACTTTTTGTGTCTATAATTCCAAATGACTCGGGCTGTGTAGCTCAAATTGTAATCAGAAAGTTTTTGGTTTGTATGCCATAGTGAGAATAATTGATCGGTTGGCACCCACCTTTACCCATTCATTTACCACATTTCATACATCTCCAAATTTTATTTGACAAAACTACAATGTACGATGAACCCCAGATGCTGAAAGCGGCACTGGCCACATGTCAGAAAATATGAATTTTCTTCAATTTACACTACTCGCAAATGATAGTCTAAGGGCCTGAAGAGAGAGATATCTTCTACACAAAAAATCAAAATGGCCCCAACCATAGGGAGATATAGAGGCAGACATCCAGTTATTTGTAGCTAACTTTTAAGTTTGCCATACGTTAATCAACAAATGGTGTCTAGACATGATATCATAGGCTCACTCATTAATATGAAAACCACAAGGTCACAACGCGGTCAAGCAAGGTGCATACCGTGGGAATCAACTCCGGCGTGGTTTTCTTTTTAAACTCATTTCTCTTCGTCGTCTGCTGAATGAATGTCACCGGAGACATTAGTATTATAAAATATTCTGTTACACATAATTGCGCTAATTTTGGCTTAATAATTTCAGGCGAGGTAAAGGGATCGGCCGATTATTTCTGCCAGGGGGGAATGATGATTCAACTTTTTTCGGCAAAAATTTTCGCGTTCCCCCACTCGCTTTTCCGTTCCTCAAAAATTCATGTTCCCTTCCCCCCACTTATTCATGCTGATTTCACCCATTTAAATCCTGTTCCCCCCTCTCTCGTTGATGAAATTTCACGTTCCCCTCTCTCTTACAAATTTTTCGGGTTCCCCCCCCTCACCTCTACAGCCTCCATTCCCCCCCGTCCGTAAATATGACCCCTCCCTAATTACAAGCCTTACCAAAACCATTCAAATACCATTTTGACAATCTAGAGGGGGCACACGATATTTCATATGTTTCCGTGTCTCTTTAAAGAGCAAGCGGTGTAAACTCGCCAATTGTATATCAAGTCAAATGAGGCGAGGTCAGACAAAACAATCACACAACAAGTTCAAAGGTGTTAACTCCAATAGTGGCAACCAAATCAACAGAACCATTCCAAGAAACAATGTTCAATGGGCAAAAGAAATAATGTACATTGGCCAAAGCAGAACACACCTGTCAGGCTACGTAAAGGTGCAAACAAATATTTCAAATACAGGTGTCCCCCAACAATGTGAAATTCTGATTTTTGCCCTGGTCTGAAGCTTTCTATTAAAATATATCCCCAGCGAAAGGCTTAAGCTGAGCCCGTTTCTTCTTTGGTACAAAATTAAAAAAAATGTGAAATTCTTAATTTCATATAGGAGCAAATACGGAAATTCAGCCTATGTTTTCCATTGAAATCTAGCAACAAAACACTTTTGTTTAATTTAATTTATTTCTTCCCCAAATAAACAAGTAATGGAAATCTATTGAGTTTCTATCACTACATATGGCAGAAAAATAGATAACTGAATCTGTTGTTTGCACCTTAAATCTCATGGCACTTAATTATGTAATTATCAGACGTTATCTGTATATTGGAATTGGTCTACTTGAAAATCCAAACTGTGCCATCAGAGACCGTAAGATTGTGCACGTATTGGGGGTGTACTGCCTTTTTTTTTTGCATTGTGAGAAAAAAAACATTCTGTCAACCGTTTGGAGATCGAGGGAGTGGTGGTTAGAGCTATACATTGGATATGATATGTGTTGAAGTCTTCTGAACAAGGGCCGAAGGCTTGTTTGTTTTTTGTGAAGTAAAAAGGTGAAATTTGGAACGATTTGTAAGGCAAGTGTTTCACAATCAGAAATTGATGTTTTGTTTTCGTCCTCCAAACTGGCCTTTGAATAGGCCATGTTCGTAAATAGGGGTTTAAACTTAGTAACGTGGTGCTGTGTAACGCTATTTGCGGAATAAAGGGCCTGTATAATTTGTCACTGATGTTGAAAATATCCATTAGAGATATTTAATGTTTATTCTTTATAGGCTATAGGAAAAAAAGTAGTTCATCGATGAGTGTTGATTAATTTGGTTAGCTTTTATTCTCGATTAAATATAACCCTTCTGCTGGCTATTAGTGGTCGTGACAATCTTTCTATTGTCCTTCTCACTTGTGACCAATTGAGCAGATTACCCTCATTTAAACAATTCTTAAGTTGCGTAGCGGTTCTAAGGCCGCTTACTCACATACATTACTTTCCCCCGTTGGTCCAGGTTCGAAATCGATCAAACGACTTTTTTTTTTTTTTTTATTGTTTTATTTTTAGTTTTGTTCGTCTTTGAGCTGTTTGTTACAATTTAAAAAATGGTCCGTTATTTTGTGTTTTCTTCTCATTTTCCCTTCCCCGCCACCTTTTTCTCTCTTTTTAACAACCTACACAGCTTAAAGTGAATCACGAAGTTAGGAAATAAGTTGCCAAATTAAAAATCATAATAATGAAACCAAATTACAATTGAACAAAGAAATAAATTAAACTAAATTGATAACATACAAATAAAAAGTCTCGAAAAGATAATTCAATAATGAGTGAAAAAAAGATAAATGCTAAAAGCACTAAAAAAGAAAGACAAATCCAAAATAATCATTTAAAAGCAAAACAATTAAAAGATTAAATTAAATTAAAAATAGATAAATAGTATAATCACATTAATAAAAACAAATTTACTTAACAAAAGTTAATAACAAAAATGTAAAAAAGAACAATGCACTAAATGGAAAATACAGCATAAACAATGTACTAAAAGAAAAAATGAATAATAAAAATACAAATCGTTAAAATATAAAAAATAAAGACTAATTATCAATGTCTTTTTCCCTATCATCACATTTTATAATGATTACAATACCAAGGAGTGAGAAAAATAATATCAATTATATATCGACGTGACCACAAGGCCAAAGTTGGCCATACGATGGCACCTCCGTTTCAGAAAGTATTTAACTAATTACAAAATAAAACTACAATAATGGTTGCAACAAAAAGTTTTAGGTAGCTTATTATTACCCCGTTAAGTGAATCAAAGCAAAACACTGCAACAAAATTAAAGTTATATATAGGTATACGATATCATCATATGATGATGCTTAAAACGCATACATTTTTCAGACACTTTAATAATTCGGTGATAATTCATTCCATATTGTGGGCCCATTGTTCTTAACCCGCCTCTTTGAGGAAAAAACAATGTCTAACGTCAAACTCATCTGTGTTATGAGTGTTTTCATAATTAAAAAGTAATTAAAAGACATTTGGAAGTTGGTGGTGAAACAAAATTTGTCATAACACCCCAGAATCGGAGTTTGTATACAACAAACAAAATAAAACCACTCTAAATGTATTTGAAGCATAGACAAACTACCCAAAATTTAAAATACTAATTAAAATAAAAACAGTCAAAAAAACAAAAAAACCGAAAAAGAAAACCAAAATTCAAAAAACAAAAAAACTAAAAAATTAAAAAAAAAGGGGTTAACAAGAGCGTGCGAACATCCTCTCCCCGTAACACAACTTTTTTTTACGCGAGGCGTACACCAATATGTCCCCGCCGAATTTCCCGATCATTTGGAAGTGACACTGAACTTAATTGCACACCACACTCCCTTGAACCCGAGGACCACTAGACCCCCCCACTTAAACCATGCAAGCAATGTCAGAATTGAAGGTGGAGTGAAGAAGATTTAGTAAGTGCAGTGGAAGTATGAGTGCGAGGGGAGTATATGCATACAAGACATGACGTATTGGAATACACCTTTAAAATAAAGGCCGCTGAGGTAAGGAATAAGCATGACATTTGGCATAACTAAAACGCACAGATCATGTTCACACAAAGATGTAGGCCATAAGCCTTTCATGTATCGAAGGAATTTTGCACATCTATGTACCGTTTCAGTGAAATATCAATTGCGCATATGTTAATTTAGCTCTTTGCAATACCTAAACCCTACTAACCGCACATATGTTCACACCAAAGATGTATGGCATAAGCCCTTTCATGTCGTGGAAGGATTTTTGCACATCCGATGTACTGTGTCAGCGAAACATTTATTGTGCATATTTAATTAGCTCATTTGCATACCTAACCAAGGCCGCATATACATGCGTGCACTTTCAAAGTGCGAAACAATGCATGCAAAGTGTACTTCATATGGCAAAAAATTTGCATATCTGATGGTACTGTTTTTTCAGCAATACTGATTTCCATATTAATTTAGCTCATTTGCATAGCCTAAGAAGCCGCATATATCATGTACTTTCAAAGCGCGAAAACAATGCAATTGCCAAGAATACCTTCATGTGGCAAAAGCCTTTTACATGTCTGATGTACTGTTTCAGTTATACATTAATTATGCATATTTAATTAGCTCGTTGCATACCTAAGAAGCCGCCTATATCACACACTTTCGAAACGCAGAAACGAGCATGCCATGATCACTCGAAAGCGAAGATTTTTTGGTGTGCCCTATATAGCTTTCAAAGATAACAGCATACAGGGTTAACATTTTTATATCACGGAATTCCAGGTTAACAGTTTTCTCACAACAATACGGACATACGGACATACGGACACAGACTAATACGACGGACGGAGCCCCTTTCATAGTCCCCGTTCCGAACTTTTTCGGCGGGACACAAAGCAATTAAGAAATAACCAAAATTCGAATACGAAAAAAATTAATGAAACATAAATAAGCATTTAAAATGGGCAAAATATATGACAAATATTACACTAAAAAGTAATAAAAATTAATTTAAAGAAATAAAGAATATCAAAAATGAAAAAATGACAATACATTTTAAAAAAATAAAATCACGAAGAACAATGTTTTTAAAAACACTTATAAAAATAGAAAAAAATAAAATATGTGACAAATAGTGACCAAAATAAAATAAGACTTCACAAATATAACAAATATAGAAAAAAGTGAGAAAAATTGTCAAAACAAACTATTCCCGTTTATAAATTTAATTAACAATTTTTTGTTTTTTTTAACGTTTTTCATTTTTTCAATTTGTTGCAAATGATAACCATTCGCTTGGTGGGTAAAGGGGTTGTTTGGTGGAAGGGGGGTATTGGCAAACACTCTTGTATAATGTTGAACCCTGGCGTTGAATGGAAAGAACCCGGGGTAGTTGGCGAAGGGACTCTGGGAGTTGAAAGGAAATCTGGTAGAGGTTTTTCATGGTAATGCAAGAGATATTGCATTTTATATTCCGTCAGGCTCTGCCCCAATATCATATAGCTCATGACGGAATCAATGTAATGGTAATACCAAAAAAAAAAAAAGATCCATGGGTAGTTGGGATAGTAAGTTGGGAAATTGGCCTTATAATAAAAGGGATAGGGTGAAGGTAATTGTGATATGACCCTGGTGTAGTGAAAGGATGACTGGGTTAGTTGGGAAGGGCCCCTTGGTAGATGATAAGGGGGATCTGAAGTTAGTTGGGAAGGACACTCTGTGACATCTGGGAAAGGCTCCCAGTCAGTTTGTTAAGGGTCTTGGCTAGTTTTGAATTGAAGAAAAGACCTTGGGGCTTTAGGCAGTAGTAAAGGGGACCCGGTATAGTCGCAAAGGGGTCCTGTGGTCGGTATTCGACAGGACCCCTAAGGTGGTGAAAACGTTTACTAATGCTTCAGGGTGACGTCGATAAGGTTCCGCACGGACCAAACAACCCTAACCTTGGTACCCCTGCGCGCGAACCCGCGAAATCCGAGAACCGCTAATTCTCGTTTGTAATGTTTTGCTTTGCTGTGTGGTGGTGTGCTTATGATCCAACATGTTCAGCATGTTCCTCTATTGTGGATGGACATACATTTATACCACACATGTGCATACATACCCCTGTGCAGTGTTAGCTGCTTAACCACCTCTTCAAACTGTATTTTACCACTAGGTGATACTCAAACACCAGCACATATGTCTTAAAATGCATGGTTTATCCCCATTTTCAATCACCGTCCTTACACTGGGTCAACTCACAACAACCAATACATACCCTTCCTCTTAGTGGTTTATATTATATAGGCTTATTCAATTTGCCCAATGAAGATAATGGCAAGTTAATTATTGGTATTATGGTTCACTAGAGCATTTATACTATATGTCTCAAAATGCCTTACTTGAGCCCGCGTTTTGACTTTTAAGGAAATAGTTTTAACTAAAAAAGCACATACTTAAAAATATTTTTTTTTTTTTTTTTTTTAATTTTTCTATTTTTTTTAAGTTCAATTTCAATTTAAAAAAATGGGATGTTTATTTTTAGGGATGATCACACTTTTTTTTAAAGTCAGGTTTTTTAATGTACATCCTTTCTTTATTCAACACTCAACGTATTCCTTGTACAGTAGCGGAACCGTTGTTGATTTCGGTACAACCCACAGTTGATCTGCATTACCTCATACCCGGCACAGTGTGCACGGAGGTGCGTTTAGAGGCAGTACTCTAGTCATGGCAACAGGTGGCAAACTGCATCAGCACCACAGCATGGCAAAACTACCGTTTTGCTAAATATATTACTAGACAGTTTCTGTCGAACTGGGAACATTGTAGTATTGATTTGAGAATAATTACTTCTTCTAACAACGATATTAGTAAGTTTTCACAAGGATTTCATTGTTAGGGATTCAACATGTTACAGAGTGGTTCATCCAATCAACACTCTGCATCCGATGCGCCCACATATTTTTATCCCGCAGGATAAAAATAGCGCGACGCTGGTGCATCGGTGCTGATTGTGATGACCACTCTGTAACCTGTTTGAATCCCTAAATTACCATCTCCACTCAAATTACCACATTGGTATGGGGGGACTGAAAAATACAAAATACTCTTAAACTAAAAGGGAGTGCAAGACTCATTGGAATATATAGCATTTATATGTTGGTTCTTATATAACTTAATTTCTTCTGTTATCTAAATCCTGTGAAACTGCTACAAAATTCACCTGCATGCAAACAGGACTTTTAAGATGTAATTTTACACAATCTAAATGTGGAGATTGAGGCAATAGGAGGGTGGCTATAATGTGAGTTCATGACCTTTGTTGGACTATATGGGCAATAATCTCACCATTGATTTTTCAGAGGGTTGCATAGGTTACCGTTCTTTGCAATGCCCTACGTCAAACAGGAAGTTCACGACCAACATGCCTTTTTTTCTGTCCCGAGAGGTAATGAATTGCCGCTTCAATAACTGGTGGAAAAAACTCTGGAAAATTCCTGATGTGAGATCAATACCTTAATTCATTATAAACTAATGTATTATGTTGCGGAATTCAACTCCCATATCTAAGAAGTTGGTCTAATATGACATGAAAGGGGTGTTTTGGGGGTTAAAAGCATGAATTAAAAAGCGCTGAATGTTTAGTTTTGAAAAAGTGTGGTCTCTTGAAGTTAAATAACTCCCATAATTTTTAAAGCAATCACAAATGTATTGTGTGCTACAAAAAAGTCTGTTTAAGAAAGCGAAGCCCTCAAAATGTATAACATTGTATTTACTGGTGCACGGAATTGATCTTATTATTCATAAACAGTGGCCTGATTTCCACGATTTGAACTGCAAACGTGTGCAGGAATGTGGACAATAGCAAGGTCCTTTGCCTGTTGAAATTTTGAAGCCCATGTAAAATGACCCTATTCAACAATTTTCGCTGTGAACAATAGAAATTGGGTGACCTGCCAACTACTGCTACCTTTTTCAGTACCAAAATTGTATCATTTCGAATCTGGGGGATTTCTGCAGCTCCGCTTATTGATGGTGTCCATTTTAGCTAGACTCAATAGCTTTGACAATTTGAATCACCGCTTTTCTGAAATGATTACGATACATTGCTCTGTCCTCTCCTCTCATTAAGGGTAAATCATCAACGCACAGTGGGGAAAAGCTTAAAATGATTGCCATCATATCAGGTACACAGGTAGCTGCCAATTGCACGTACTCAATCTAAACACCACTCATGCACAAAATCTATTGTGAATTTAATTTTTTGTTAATTTGCAACGGAAACTTCACTGTATTTGAGAATCTAAGCATAACCCACTCTAGCGTGCATAAAGTCGATGAGTGAAGGTCCAGTGTCTATGGGCAAGAGTTCCAGAGGGTGACCACCCTTCAAAGTAACAAGTATGGTGTGATGTTTGGCCTTGAGGGTGAGGGGTTGTGGTAGTGTCAGGCCATACACCATGTAATAGAAGTGGGTTGTGGGAGAAATTGTACGGGGGTCACCGGTACTTAGGGAACTCTTTCCATTTTATTTTTATTTTATGAAGTTCTAAGCAGGATGAGATGGCTTGTAAATTACTTAAGGGCCATGGTCCAATTGATAATAGCCACCCAAAGCCCCAGAATTTTACTTGAAGTGGTACAAATGTTGGTGTCAGAAAAAATGCGCTTACTATTTCCACTCATTTAACCTGTGAAATCTTAGAGCTAAATGTGTGTGGATGGGAAGTTTATGAGTGCAAATGTAGTCACATTTCGGTCGTCATATAATTTTACATAAACCCTTGAGGGCTTCTCAACCGTTTTCTACTCTCATATCAAAAAGGATTGAAATATGGGCGCCAAAAATATTCTGGTTTGAATTGCAATACATGTAATATATGTAAAAAAAATAAAAAAAATAAAAACTTTACATACTTAATTGGGCAATGCCGTTTAAGAGAGCATTTACCTGTATAAAAATGGGTATAATAATTAGCAAGCCAAGATGTAGCAGAGCGGACCAAAACACTTTGCAATCAAAATATTTTTTTTAAATCTGCGAGTGAAGTAATTTTTTTCAAATGAAAAGATGATTGACAAAAGGGGAAGAAAATGGCAGAGTTGAAAAATAGGGGAAATGGCAGAGTTGAAAGATATGAATCTCTATTCAATTGCGTATTGCAATTAGTGCCGTACAGACCTGTTTTGGTCTTTTCAGTCATAGGTATATGTCCAGAATACTACAGACCTATGCAGAAAATTGATTTTGGATGCCTTTATTGTCAGTTTTTTAATGAAGCATAGCCGATTCCAGTGGCGTACCGACGGGTACGGGGTGGGTGGGAAGTTGCCCCCCGCCGCTTGAAAACAGCGGATGATAATGGCCAACATTGCATTTTTCTCCTCTTTTTGGGAAATTTCAACCATTTCATGCCAAATTGTGGGCAAAATTATGTAAATTTGGCAATTGTGCGCGCTTGTGCGCACTGGACCGTGAGACTAGCATGTTAAACCGTGACCTGGGTCACACAGCCCGTTTTCAATTTTCAGTCAGGTGTTCCCTGTAAGAATACGGTTTAAAATGGTTTCGGATCAAAATACATATCAATGACACTTTTTTGATATTCCTACATATTTTAGACTTAATATGATGGCCCGTTTCAACAGTAATGTGCCACTTTTGTCAACCTGGGGGTCATTTTTTAAACTCAGTGTCAAGCTTTGTTATTTGTTTCTAATGTGTATAAGACTATAAATTTTTAAGGAAAATAGAAAGCACAACCTGAAATCCATTTCTCCTTTTGACTTTTTTTCATCAGAGAGTTTGAAAATTGATCATTTTTTGTAAAAATTGCAATAGTTCTAATGGAAATTTAATTAATTGCCAAAAGAAATTAGACTTGTCTTCATCAAAAAAGTAAAGTTGCACTTCAGGCAATACCATCGGAAATAGACATTGACGCTTGAATTTTGACAATTTCTTGGACATTTTTTTTTGCTTTCTATTTTATCCAAAAACAGGTTCTTGACATAAAAGTTTTATTTAGAAAATCAAAAGTACAGAGCAAGTGATTTATTTCATTAATTATTAGTTTTTAAGGCTGGAGAACATTTGTACTGAATTCAAGCAATCTCAACCCATTGAGTGAAGCAGATAAAGTTTATGTCCCAAGTGTTGGACGTGACATGTGAATGGAAAATTTGACAACAAATCTGATCTTATTGGACCTTATTAAAATCAAAAATTTAAGCGTCTATAAAAGATGAAACACTACTAACTTACACAACCTACCACCTAGTGAAATGCTTTGTTTCAATCCTGATGCCCTTCCAATAATTCAAAGCTGTTAGATTTTGGCATGGTTGCGCTGATTGCATCCTCTTTAGCGTTGGAAGTGACAATGAAATGTGAACGGGCAATTTTTTTTGAAAATTTACTAAACCTGATTGCACCCTAAGTAACTTGTAGTTCACAAACCCATTGGACAACTAGAAACATACTATAAATTTCAAGTTGCAGACCTCGTTTTTGAGATATGCAACTTGAGTGTGTTGACGTGACCAAATGTTTTGGACGTGACTGGTGTGAACGGAACATTTAATGTTGATGGAGCCCAGCCATTTTACAGTGGTTGTTCAAAACTTTTAGTAAAATTTACTAGTTCAGTGAAAGTGCTCTCAGAGAATAAGTAAACAACAACCAAACATAGAACTTACTTCATAAAACAACATGGCTTCGCAAAAATTGGACGTGACAAAATATGTGAACGGAATTGCGGACAAGATTTCGAATAACCATATCTGCATTAATCAAGGACCATCATAAATTTTGTGTGGGCATTTCATGAGGATTGTTTTTTGTAAAGACCAATCAAAGGCACGATATCAACCACAGGAGTGTCAGTGTAATTGAATAAAATGGTAATTCATGTGAACGGAATGTCACGTCCAACACTCAACTTTGATTGCTCCATATAAGTTTTTTTGAGCACTCTGCTACACCTTATATTACAACATTGTAATAAAGTGTCACTAGTTGCCTACAAGAACTCAAAAGTAAAATTTGAACAGTTCTACATAGCTCATAATGGAGCTGAAACCAAAAGGGCATTTATTTTTGGTTGACGCCATATCAGTCAAATTTTGACATTTTGTGTGGGCCGTCTCCTGCATACAAGCACCAGTAAGTTGGTTTAGGTATGGGAGGTAGGTCTAGTAGAGATCTAAGTAAAAACAAAAGTGACTCTTTGCCCCTCCTGTAAAAAATCCTATAGTTTTAAGTGAAATTCAAAAAGTTTGCAATTACTGTGAAACGGCCTGATAGCACCCATGATTTGCAACCCGATCTTCAACCATTTCTCTCATTTTTAGGGTACACTTAGGCGAGGGTCACCAAATAACACCTCATTTGCAGGGGGGCTGTACACGTATAATGATGAGCACCCTTTTCCAAGCCATAAAAAGAGATTGAAATCATTAAATTTCCCCCCACGTCAGAGACCTGTTTTGAGTAATTGCATTTAAAGTGATTTGGACCTGAAATTGTAGTCACACCCGTTTGTATGACATAATGGACATTACGCCTGCTCATTTTTTTTTTTTCTTGTTCTTATTTGTTAGCATCACCAAAAAACACCTCTTTGTAGAGGGGCCTGGACTTGCCCGTGTTTCTCATGTTATTTACTGGTGTGAATCCCATAGAGATCACACCCGTTTACTAGAAATACAGCTTAGTTCAACAAAACAGTGTACACCACACCAATGAATTACTTAACAAACAACCCAATCACGTACACCATAAATTTCCTTTAACAATAGCGCTACGTTGCTTTGATGACTAATCAATTTTGATCTTCATCAAAATAAAAGATGTGTCCACACCATAATATAATTTTGTTGGGCTTTGTTAACACTTCATAGAAATGAATGATTTTGCTATTTGGTATATGGGGTATATCCATTGGGCATCTTTAGGAATGTTGAGTTATAAGTACAAAAAAATCTAGCCATGGGGGATGTCAAACCTTCAATTTCTTATTCAACTAAACATGTTGTTGTTTAAAGTCTGACTCCGTGATTTCCTGAGGAGGGCGCTCTCACTTTTTCAAACAATTTATGTTTTTTGCATACACGTAATACTTGTCCCATCTACTAAACACTGTGTGAAATAGCTAGCTCAAATCGAATTCCCTTTCATATGAAAATCACAACTTTGTTTATAATTTTTCCCGATCCGGACATTTATGTTATAACCCGTATTTTATGGCATGTGTACTCACACATAAATGTTTACTGCATGGAAACGAAACCCCATCTCAACTTTGAAATTTTTGGCATTTTTAGGTGACTATCTTTAGTTTCTAGTTACTATTTGTCAATAAATAACAAAAATTATATTTCAAAAATCTCTGAGTCCCTTAAGAAAAAGAGCCTTAATCGATTGCCTATTTGTATGCAAAAAGCTTTTTGAATCAGAAATTGCTTTCTATGCGAAAAAAATTATAAAGAAAAAAACTTTGCATATATCCTTTTTTAATATACTGACAGGCATGAATGACCTTGAAAAAGAGAAAAAATTAACCAAAGACAATATAAACTGGTTAGTTTTAATTTCTTTGAGAAATAGTCAATAAGAATTTCCTCTTCTTCCCAGGTATTTTGAAATTTAAGTAAAGCTCCATTGCAATGTTCCAAACAATCCTGACCTTTTTAAAAATGTGTTTCAAATTGATAATTCAAGCACTGACAACAGCTACCACACTAAAACTTCCCCATTACGGAAACCCACTGATTACTTCACATAAGTGACAATTACCGTTACTCACCCCTCTCCCTTCAAGTACTGATGGTCCGAGTCGAGTGCGGGAAGTCTCGCGCAGGTGCCAGATCTTCATGTCACATGACTATTTGATGGCTCCTGATGCCCTGTCATAAAAAGAAAAATGTAAAGCTTAGTGATGCATAGCATACAACCTGCTCTTCTCTCTCTTGTGCTCTCTCGCTCTCTCTATTCTATGAGTGAGATTACAGTGGATTTATACTCATGTGCACAGAAAAGTCCACTTCCTTTTCAAATGTCGTGTCAATATATTAGTAAATTTAAAGCCTCATCGACATCTTAATTTAATACAATTTAAAGCTCGGACATTTTCACAAAATATGAAATTTCTTCAATTTGCTCCAAATGATAATCCAGGCATTGGAGAAGAGAGATACATTTTATACACATAAATACCATCTCCAACAAACAGATGGGGACTTTTCAGGGGTACGTTAATAAGAGGTTAAAGACCTCCAGGTAATTTGTAGGCACTTTTAGTTTTTTAATAGCTTTAATCAACAACGCACAAAGGTCACAGACCGTTCCAACAAGATGCATGCCGTGGGAAACCTGCCATACGGCCTGCGTTTTCATGTGATAATTGCCATTTCCTCGTCTGCTGAACTTAATGTCCCGGGCGCCATTATAAAATCATTCTGTCTACCCATAAAGGACAAGATTTTGACTAGATCTTTCAGTGAGTCTAATATATATAAAGCCTTTACAACCATGCAAAATTATCAATTTTGAAAAATCTTGAGGGCACACAATTTGTCAAATGTGCCAGTGTCTCTTTAAATGAAGGAGGAGGAGATTTTTTACGATACAAATTTCTCCTCAAATTTCACTGGATCGGTTGTAGACCACCTACCCAGAACGTTTCGAGGTTTATTGAACAATCATGTGGGCAAAAGAAAACCGCAAACCGTGTTTTGAACTTATGCCTGCTCTCGTACTCGTTCCACATAGAAAACCATGCTTATGACTTTCATTCGTGCAGGACAGAAAGTCCTAAATCGGCATCTTATTACATAAAGACGGCTTATTCGGCTTATTCGCTTCAGTGTGATCTAATATAATTGGTAAGCATTCCAAAATATGTAAAAAAACGGGGTTCGGCAAAAATTGGGGGCGCTTTCCTTTCTGGAATCTCCTCATATCTCTTAACGAACATTTGGTATTTTAAGAGCTGAATTTCAATCAACTCAACGATGGATTTTCCCCAATGTCTCTCCCACTTAGCACTTGCCACTATTTTGAGATAAGCTGTAAAATCATGGATCACTTCCAAAATAGTAGTAACAGTGTTATTTTGGGGGGAATTTTCATGAGAAATGACACTAATTAAAGTCGTGTACTTTGAATACTTCGAATAAAGCCAAAATATGTGTGTTTTGCTCGTTTCAACGAATTGAAAGCTAGGCCAACATAAATTGAAGCCCGACAAGTGAAAGTGTACAAATGCTAGAGGATTTCGAAGCATTAGTGCCACCAAAAAGCGATTTCAAAACGGCACAGATTTCATGCAATATGACTAGTCAGTACACAGTTTAGTTGAAGTCTTTTTACTGCAGTTTTTCCTTTAACTTTCAGTTGATTATCTCTTATTAAGGTTTTAAACAATTACTTTCTTAATGTGTAAAATGTGTGCAACATTTTTTATAATTATTAAGAACATCTGTATACAGTCAAAATTTATTTTAGTCACCTCTGTGGATTTGATCAAATTTGTATCAGTCTAAAATTCGTCAACAACATCACCATGTTAGTTTAATATTTTAACTTAATTATTTAATTTATTTTTGCGGCCAGAGTTCCATTTACCCTCTTCAAAGTTCTACAAGTAACAAATTCTTTTCTATTTTTGGCCTTAGAGTTAGGGTATTTGTTAGTGTAAAGCCATAAATATAAAAGAATTTGTTTCCTGTACTATTTTAAAGGGGGGCAGGAGGTACATATGGAACTCTTTCCATTTTTGCTTGTCTTTATATCTATACTTCCAGGTTGATTTGTGAAATGTGCAAAAATAAAACCTCATGTCATAAAATGGAATAGCCCACTAACTAGAGTGGGGTTAAAATTACTTGGACAGGAGATACGCACACCTTGTGTAGGCGCAACAAGCTACGCGGAGGTTTGGCGCATACTTTGACGAATTACACATCGCGAAATGAGATGCGATGTTCCTCCTGGCTCACACAGTCCAACAAATTATTAATTGGACTCTAAGTACATCCACAACCCCTATGTGAACGCTTGTGGAAGACTGATATGGCACACCCAGGGAAGAAATCCAGGATGACATGGGCAGTAGTGTCATGTGATAAGCTACACGATGATCAATTTGATTGGTTTTAGCTATTATTGAAAAGAAAAGAAAAGCTACCAGATATTGCCAGGACTTTGCTATGATACAAAGCATTAAAAACAATCAAAACAAAAATATATAACAAAATGTTCTACTCTGCAGCATTTTATTTCTTGGATTAAAATCTCTTGCAAAATATGCCAAAATGAAGTGTTTGCATGCATTCATTTCCTGTAGGACTGTTTACTGCACAGAGTACATCCCTACACCACTTATTTCAACCCTCCCCCACACCTTAATCTGAGATTCTCATGGCATCATTTAGTCTATGGAATTTCTACTTAAGAGCCATTTTTAGCGCATTCATTTTACGCAGTGTTTTAAACTTAAAGGATAAGCGCGATAATACAAGAGAATAAAAAATGTGGAAATAAACTCAAAGCTATGTATGTACACTTCAATATGAACTAAGGAAAACCACCAAATGAGTTGAAAAACATGAAGCGTGCGTTTTGAGGAAATTTGTAAATTACCGTCTCCCCAAGTAATAGAATACAGCAATGGCGTCTCAAATCTACACTAACAGCTGATTGTTTCTTATGTACTGGGCTGTAAACCCACAATGATCAATGTAGTGTTTGAGGTCAAACTGTACAAGGTCATGAGCTGTGCACAAGATTACGATTATAAACCTAAGATATTCACAGGGAAAGAAAGTATCTGATCTCAAGTTGGAATTCTGATTTAAGTACGTATAGAAATAAAAAGTATTGCTAGTCTTAATATGCGGCTTTCAACCAACACCTGCAGGTTAGTTAGCACATCCATGCCAGTAACAAAAATACAAAAAATGAATTTGATGATTTTTTTCAATGTTGTGGATCAGCAGCAAATCGCTGCCTCCCTTTAAAAAAATCACAATCATAGGAAAAACAGAATAAAATATCAATAGGGATGTTGTAGTTTTTATACCTGATTTTGATTATTTCAGTGCTTAGCTTACAGCGTGGTAAATTTCATGAAATTTCCTTGCCCGCAAAAAAGGATATTTGTTCTTAATTAAAATACAGTTTACCACAGACCTCTATGGAATTGGGGCACGAGCATAAAAATATTGACTGCTATGGGAGGTACGGTTAAAATTATCGGCCCAATGGGATGTGAAAAAATGACTCTGCCGAAGCGAAGCTGACATGCTATAATTTTAACTGATGCCCCAAAGTAAGCAGGTCAAGATTTGTTATATACCTGAATGTGATTCTTCTCATCTGATTGGTTAAAAGATTCCCGAACTGATACAGCCTACAGCTACAAGCTATTTTACAATTTATCGTACAGGGGACGCGCACACCACAAGCGATCTATGAACACGGTGTTTGAAGACTGTCCTATTTCCCGGGGCCAAAAGAAGAAAAAAGGGGCCCAGCTATGTTAATGACTTACTTTTAACCAATCAGATGAGAAGGATCTATTAGATATAGTGAGGTATATAAAGGGTACTATAAGGTAAATTATGAACCTTTGTAAACTTTATACAGTAAAATTCAACATCAATGATTCCTTGTCCCATAAGAAAGAGGGACAGTTTATGCCAGCTGGAAAAAATTTGAATGTTCCTGGATTGATAGAACATGCAGGTTGTTTCATACAAAAAAATAAACTAGATTGCCAGGACTCTCCTTGCAAATCCTAGTATTAAAATCCTGGGAGATACACATGATAATAGAACTCATCCAGGATAAGGCCAGTTCTAGTATGATTGGAAGCCAAAAAGCCAGACTATTTGTACAGGTTTAGGGTGCAAACTGCCAGCTGCATATAGTAGAGCCCACTTAAAAACTGACCAGATGCTGTGCAAGCTGCAAGTTGATTGAAACATATTACCATACAGAAGAGAGTGAAAAACAGGCATGTGTACATACCCAAGGGAAACTTATACAATGGAAACAGTAGCATTTTTGTTCCAAAGTCTGCAAAAGGGGGTGATTTTTTTAAAAGGGGGGGGGGAACTTTTCCCCCCAATTTGGCAAAGGTGGACTTTCTTAAAAAGGCAAAAAAACAATAAAATCTATTGTTGAGCAATTTTTTAGCTTCTTTTAGGGGTTTTAGTCTTTTTTTGGGGGGATGATTGGGGGGGAATCCCCCCATCCCCCCTGGTTATGAGCATCCCTGTGGACACTCATTCCAGGGTAAGGCAGGTTTCGAGGCAGGGAAGCCAAAAGACAGACAATTTTTACAGATTTAGGTGCAAATTGCATATAGCAGAGCCCACTTAAAAACTGACCACATGCGTGCAAAGCTGCAAGTTGAATTGAAACAATTCCCAAATACAGAAGAGAGTAAAACCTACATTCCTGTCATCCCCAAGGGACATATACCAGAAAGTAGCATTTTTGTGTGTTCCAACTGCATCCGCATGTCGATTTATATAGTACTCTCTTGGAAATCTGGCATTGTCATTTTCCTGATCAATACCATTGATCTTACCAGACAGATACCCTGAGAAATCAATTGTATTTACAACCCAGGGTATTGTCTGTCAAGCCATCAGGTTTAAATTTAGCTTGGGCTTGTGTCTCACAAACAAGCAAAATGTCGAATATAGTCTTGGATATAAAGCGCTGTTTGGAAAGAAGCGTCTGAACTTCCCATCACACTTTCTGCTCCTGGGGCACTAATACAGAACAAACCTCCCCTCATATTGTGGCAATTTCTGGAACAGAAAGTCGGGTTTTTCACATCCCTTACAGAATCTAGCATATTTGTGCAAATATTTCAAAAGATTCAGAACAGGATTCAGGCATTGTACTTTAGGCTTGTAGAATGATCTGGCAAGTGAAACATGGATTAGCCGGGATTAGCAAATATAGCAATCGCATTGTCTGTGAGCTGATGACAACATTTTTTTCATTTTGGTAAATGGCTGGCAGTCATGTCAGCATCTTTGTTCCAGAAATTGCCACAAACCTGCCATTTTTTACAAATGTAAACAATCCAAATTATTTTCAAACTTGTGGACGTGATTTCAGTAAGGGTCCTTTTCATTATTCATTTTTTTCAGGCAATGATGTCCCTTTAATAAATACTGAAGTTTTTCATTCAGTAAACAATGAAATTCAGCAGGCCATGGCATGACTGAACAGAATTTATTTATTAATTACGATGGCCTGACACTCACCAATTTGTCAACAACCATTCAATACACCAACCGATTAAAAAAAATTATAGCAAGATACATTTTATAAGGGATTTCATAAACTATCTGTTTATGTTAATTTGTGCATAACAAGCATTTTATAGGCATGCACACGCCAGGCAGAATTATGTTTATTGATACCCTTTGATGTACGGATTACCACTGCAATGCCAGAGAGTACTGGCGATGTTTTTCAATGGAAATTATAATGGAATAATTACCTCACATCCACACCCCTTTTAAAAAAATCGCAGCCCCCGGGTGTTTTATTAGAGAATCTCTGTATTGTCTTATTTTGAAAATAAGGCTGAATTGGGAATTGAACCCAGACCAGCTCATAACAAGTGAGTCACAAGTGTTTAGTGCAACTGTAAGTCCATGTGTCCCATGTGTTTATCTCACTTTTGAGACAGTCTAACATTGTAATTTCTGACCATTTATAATACACCTTTGACAAAAAGTATGTATTTTTTGATGTTGTTGTTTTGTTCCACGCGTCTAGGCGCTTAAATCTGTTACAAAATCTAAACACTTCCTTTTACAGTTGTGGTTGTTTAATTTGTCCAGATCTCTATCATAGAGTAAAGCGTGAAACTATGCCAACAAAACCAACAGGTCTCAAAACTCCTACCATGCTGCAATTATGCTCCCAAAAAAAATGGAAGCAAAGAGGTGATGATGTTTTCCGTACTTGACCCATCTGACCACTTTTTTCTGACACAACTTATATTCGGAAACCCTTCCCAAATAAAGCATGTTTTATTTCTTTAGGTTTCCAAATTCAATAAGTGTGTCAGAAAAAGTGTGATCAGATGGGTCAGGTTGCAGAAACTCCCATAGGTGAAAGCATCAAATGAGACTCGGAGTTAAATGGCATATGAGTCTACATCATGTAGCTACTTTATTTTCACTCAGCCATGTTGTGAAGATAAATCCTCATAAACGTAATCGTTTGGCAACTTATTTGTCTATTTTTAAGACTTGAAATTAATTTAGGTTTGTTTTTATGAAATTTAGGAAGTTTAATTTTCAGAAAAAATCTCTTTCTACCTTATATGTAAGATCAGCAGAAGCCAATTTTTTACTAATGAATAGAATTTTTGGGAATTACGGAAAACGCATTGACCATAAAAACTGTCCTATAATTTGCAAAAAATAATCATTTTATTTGCCAGTGATGTGTGCATGATTTGTCATCAATACATATGATGTAAAGAGAACACCTGTACAGGTACAATAATCAACTTTTAGTTGTCATTTGGTGACTAGATTGTGAGTACAATGGAACAATACATGTGATATGAACTCCTGTGATAAATCACAAGGAACAGGTTTTGGTCACGATGAAATTGGTTATTGAAAAAATAAGAATGAACATATCAAAACAAGGGTCATCTGTAGAGCACAAGTTAACCATCCAGTTGCACTGGGAATTAGAAATATGTCTGCAGCCAACATGGTACCCATCAACCAGTAGCAAAGACCTTACCATTACAGATTACCGTAGTAGACTTAACAATGTGGAGAAACTGTGCTGCAGTACAAAAGGAGTTGTTTGAAAAATGAGTTATTGAAGAAACTCATGGGCGTATCTTGGGGGTGCATGCCAAAACATGCAAAATCAGCCATTTTCGGTTATCTTGCAAGGAACAATCAACACTGACAAATAAACCGTGCAACTAGTTATGCATGCCACCATGGCAGACACCTTTAATAGTAAATCGTTTAACTCTAAGTGATATTGTTGGTTTTCTTGGCAGAATGGAGGGTCCATATAATACCCAAATTTATTCAGATTTCTGTTGTAAAATTTAGTACTTAAAGGTGGTTGTTATGATTTATGGTATTGTGTTCTCTACTTGATATGAGAGCCTGGCACTTGGCACATACACCCCATCAAGTACCGTGGGAAACAAAACTTGCGGTTTTTATGGTAGGCGCAATAATGCATGCTGCAAAGCCCTATTCAATAATGCGCTAATATTGATGGTTAACCACTAAAATGGCGGTTTTTGTGTATATCTTAGGAATGAAAGGGATTGAGGGCTCAATTCAGGATGACAATGAGAAAATACGGCCTTTCATCTGATATCAAAATCGATACTACTTCGGTAATCAGGGTCCCAAAGACGATCGGAAAAACACGCACCTTAATCTATATTCAACATTCTAACATTGACATTGTTTAAAATTTGAAATACGAGCACAGTTTTAAATTAGTCATAATCATAATAGGGCCTGAAAAGATTTAACATTTCAAAATACAGTATTTTGCTGCATTTTCTCAAATATGACATTTTTTAGATCTCTTTACAGAATGTTACTGTAAATTGCACTGTACCTTTTTACAGTGGGTTCAAATATAAGAATTTTTGATGACGTCCAATTCATATTTCATAATGATTTTCCTCAAAAACGATCACAAAATATAAAGTATACAGTGCCCTCAATTTGTCCACTGTTCTGATGCAGCACAGTAATGCATAGTAGATCAATGTTATCTGTGTGTCTACTCTGGGATTGTCCACACCATAGCACCTTCTCTTCACCTACTAAGGGCAACTATCCGAGTAGCCAATGGGTAGGTACTGTAGAGGAGACACTATGTATGTACGTCACTGTGCACCTTATAACTGGACTACTTTTGACTGCCTAAATTTTGTTTTAGATATTTTTGGCATTTATGCATTTTAAATTAAAAGTGAGTGAATATGGGGTTTTTGATGATGCCCGATTTGAATTTCATAATGATTTTCCTAAAAAAAAAAAAAACGATAAAAAATCTAAACAAGAAACAATTATAGCGCCCTCATTTTGTCCACTATCATCGGAGTAACCGCGGTGTCGCTACATGTGCTTCGTGTCTACTCTTGTAAGGCTACACCATATCCACCTTCCTCCACCTAGTGGGCAACTACACGGTAGCCATTAGGGTAGGTAAAGCAGAGAAGCCACATCACTGTATACCTAATTACTGTGTACTTTGTAAGCCTCATCTTGCAGTGACTGCCTTGCAATTAGCCCAGTGTGATTTTGCAGTAGCTGCCGCAGTATAGTAAGCGAGTAAGAAAACGGCTGTGTACATTGCAATGCATTGAAAGGTTGGTTCAAAACCAACCTCTGGTATATAGGTATGTAGTCAACTATATGAATAGTTGTAAATGGGCTGGTCAATAATCTTGGAAGGTACATGTGTATATGGGTCCTATACTTTGCATGGGTCAGTGTGCAATTTGCTTACTACAGATATGGGTCAACATTTTATTGTCGCATGGTCCATGGGGATCACTAAGTGACATATTGAAGTGTCAAAAAGTAAATATACATTTCTGTTATATATAAACAATTTGAAACTGGTTTCAATAAAATCAGAGCATCCTATAAATTTACCTCAGCCTCTCGCAGAAGATTTTGGGGCACCCATATATTGTGTCATATGTTGTGATTTCATATAGATAACATCCCCAAAAGATTTCTTACTTGTCTTTTGTTACAGAAATGCCATGAAGTTAAAAACAAATGCGATTTTCATTTCCTTAATTTCAATATAATTTCAATTTTGTATTTGCTCCTATACGAAATTAGAAATCGCACAATTATTTTTGCACCAAATGAAATATTTTTCAGCTTATTCCTTTCACATGGGGACATTTCTGATAGAAAGCTTTACATTAGTGCAAAAATAAATTTTTCACATTTTTTGTACTAAAATTGATTTTGTATAAAAGGTGATTTTGGGGGTCCTTTCAAATATAAACAAATCTTAATGTAGGCACCATCAGATAAAATGGTCTTGCGAAAAATTAACATAAAATCAACCCCTACATAATTTACTTCCAAACTTGACTATGGTAAGGATTTGAACTTTTCACTTCATATATTTTTGCAGTTTCAAGCGAGTACAATTTGTTTTAGTTTTTTCTTCTTTTTACACTTTTCTATTTTTTTCATGAAATAATTTTTCCCAGCCTAAATGAAAGGTATAGGTTATGTAATCAGGTGTAGTACCTTGTAAATTGAAAAAAATCATCAAAAATCTAATTTTTGTCATAGTTTTGTACAAGTATAGGTAGCCTACCCTCCAGTGATATCTAGAAGCAACCTAAAAGGCAAAATCAGAAAATTTATCTTAACGTCCATACGGAACGTAACTACCAACATGTAATGCATATCTTTGAACACTGCTGTTTTCTTCCTTTTCTGTCATTTTATCAGTTGGAAAATATCCTTATGAGAGTCCTAGAGACTTATCCGTCACCTTTGAAGCTATTCCTGCAAAGATAATTTTTTCTCCTCTTTCGGATGATCGCTGATAGTGTCTTAAGTGACAACAGAATTTCTTATGTCAACATACACTTTGCTCCACACAGATCACAATTTGTTAAGCTAGCTAATAAACTTGCCTTATTTTTGGATTTCAGCAGTCTTAAGAAGTACTATACAAGTGGATCTGCACTATTTCATTGCGATGATACCTTAAACCTATTAAAAGTAGATTCACTTGGCCTCTAAGTAGATACAAGTTCACAGATGGTTATTAGGATGAAGAGTGTGTGTGTTTTACTTTCAGTCCAATCTGTAATTACCTTCAGGTGCAGGTTGTGCTCGTAAAAGAATATGTGATGTTTTAAGCTGTTTAAGAAGGGAGGCTGGCATGAGGCATGAGCACAAGAAGTGCAGCAAGTTGCTGAAGTACAAAGTACAGTTTGTATGCCATTGTGCTATGCTGCAAGATATATATTTTGTCACATATTTTCCATACCAAACCCCCATGAACATGATTTTGGTATCGATGGATAGATATGGGTTAATTTCCTCTATCCAGTGATACCAAATAAATACCTATGTTCCTTCTTGCTTCTATGATGTCATAAATGCACATCACCCATCAAAAATTTGGTGAGATTGTGTTTTTCTTATTTTGGCCAAAAATTAAAAACCAAATTTAACTAACAATTATTTTTTTTAGCTCAATAACATGAACCATTTTACTGATAATATCAATTTAATGGTGTACCGAATTTTACACAGTAAAGTTTAGGGAAGCTTTACCCCCCACCCCCCACCTCCGCATACCCTACCCACCCTGGGTAAAGTGGTGGGGCCATTTTTTTTTGCTAAAATGTGCACAAAGGATGCAAAATGAATACCAAAAATCATTTTGTGACATGATCACACATTTTTTTGCACCGGGAGAATAACTTGAGAGGGGTTTAGAAAAGGGTTAACCCTAAACCCTAACCCGAAAACCTACCTCTAAACCCTAAACTGTAGTGGCTCAGTGCTCACAAAACAAACTCATTAATCCATTCTCATTGTTAACCTGACCATCTCATTTATAGCAAACACACCCACATGGTGCTACACTGGCAATCCACTAGAAATTGGAGTATCATTGAAAACCACACACGGCAGTCTTACATTGAATTAGAACGGATACATTTCTGAGAATCAAACGCACAAAAACGCAGTTAACCAATCAGAGCAAAGGTCATGCAGGTCCATTACACACCTATGTTACTACTTTTGCTACTCATGTTTTGTGAGATACAACCAGATAACAATAAGTTCAGGACTTTCTTTTTCACATTCACAGCTATGAATGAACGAACGAACGAACAGCTGTATGAACTGAAAAAGAAATGCATTAAATAAAAAAAAGAACTGCACAGCTATAAAAAGAAATTGCACCGAGCTGCACTTATCTAGAATCTATAAAAGTACACTGAGATTTCGGTATGGATTAGGGCATGCAGTTAGGGATTTTACCGTATTCATTTCAAGGGTCAAACTCCCCATAAGTTTCAGTTAAGTCATAAATTGAAAGAACGGTTCACTTGTCATAGATTGAAAAAGAATTTGTTAGTCATGAATTGAAAAAAAAGTTTACTAATCATAAATAAATATATCACCCTAACCAAGAAGAAAACAGGCTAATTTTTGACTCGCCAGACATTTTGATCTAGGTTTGGGCAATATATTTGTTATCAACCCCAAGAAGTTGATACACTAAATATATAAAATCAACAGTTTGAAATAGTAACACTTTTCGCTAATATAATGGTGCATATATTAGCTAAATCTTTCTGTAATTTTCATTGACACTCTTTTGTTTTTGTGTGAAATTGATTTTGACATTTAATTAATCCTGTTTTTATTTTTTTTAATTTACAGTGTAACTTACAATACTAGTCAATATCTATTACACACTTTATACATGCACGAGTACTTGGACAACAGTTTTCATATAACATTTAATGTCCATCAAATGAACCATGCTTTTGTATATACAATGTGATTTTTTTTTTCAACTCTGGTGTTTTCAGTTTTCAACATACTGCAATAAATTTCAGTTTTAGTCATTTTTTTGAATGAAGATAGATGTTCAACAATTTGATATTGTTTTTTTCTCCTGTTTTTTTTTAAAGATTATTTTGGGTTTTAACGTGAAAACACACCCTGTATGTAAACATTGTATATTTTTCAATAGAAAGGTCCAATTTTTGTTTAAACTGAATTTCAGATTTATTTTCCATCTCAAACCAGTGCAGACAACATGCATAACAAAATATTTAATAATATGAAATAGTCATAAAATTCAATGAGAAACAGGATATCATAAAAAATTAATAGGACTAAAACAAACTTTTAAAAACTTTAAAAACAAAACATCCAAATCAAAACAATGTTTCCAGGCTAAGAACAAAGGTGCAGACGACAGACCATTACACAAGAAAACATTTGACCGCTGTATAGTCTGAATAGTAGGTTATATCTTAACAAAATGTACACAAAAATTATATTTCATAGTTTTTGAAATTTGTAATGGAAAACAATAAGTAATTAAACAGTACAATCATTTGGGGCAAGAATGTAGAAGCTTTAAGGTAACCCCAAACCATTTTCAAAATATCTATTTTGAAACCCTATACCACTTGTCCCTTTTTGCAAATAATTTTTAACAGTGGTGACACAATTTTGACAACTGACAACCGACCCGCTCTCAGGGGGCAAATTTCCCAGTTTTTGGGAAATTTTTTTCCCCTCTCAGGGGGTCACAAGCCAAATTTTTTTTTTTCCCCCTTCTTTTCCCTCAGGGCCTAAAAAACGCTGATTTGCATGGATTTTTGCAAATTTTATTCCTGCCGAAGTCGTCGGGGGGGTGGGGGGGGGGGGGGGGGGGGGGTGGGGGGGTGGGGGGGGGGGGTGGGGTTGTGGGTGTTTTGGCGTGGCTGGTTGTTTGTTTTTGGTGTTTTTGTGTTTTTGGTGGGGCGGGGTGGGTTGTGTGGTGGGGCAAAACACTGCCCCCCCCCCCGCCTGTTACGCCACTGATGTTATCGCCCTCTACTGCCAAATCTTCATGTGATGTGTAAATCTAGATTTTCAAGAAAATCATGTTTGCCCACAATGAGAATACAGTGGACTAAATACTTTCTTGAACACTATCATTTTAATATCCATAAAAAGTAAAGAAAACATAGAAATTTATGAATCTAAGATATTTTTAAACCAAAATTTTTAGCTATATTAATAGTTTGAACACAAAAATATCACACAGCCTGCCGTGGTGGGTAAATACATGCTTTCCATAATGCGAGGTCATGATGTCACTTGTAATGATCGTATGCAACGATTGTTCTGCTCTTTGGGAATTACTAGTATGTGGGGCAATGTATTGAAGAATAAATTTTATAATTAAATAAAGTCATATGATATAAATGGAAATTCAAGTTTTCCGTGCTTTTTAGCATTATTAATCAACCTATTGTTTAATCCAATTGTATAAAATGAATAAAAGTCATGTAAAAATGGAAATTAGTTTCCTTTCTTTAAAACATTATTAGAGTCCAAAGATTTTTTTAATCACTTCTACAAAGAGCTGCTCTATGTACTGTCCACTTATATGACAGCCAGACGAGCTAGAAACAATGCGCATAAGATGGCTCAAATTTTGTAGTATTTTTATTTTTGCTCCTTTTTTCCTAAATTATCAATTTTCTCCATGTTTGGTTTTTTGCCTATTACTGCTGTAACTCCAAAAATATGCAGAAAAAGAGTACGGTTTCATTCTTTTTAAGCATAAAAACTCTAAAAACAGTTTTCCCTCATTTTCTTTAAGGTGCATTTCGTGATTCTAGCCCTTCTGTTTGATCATTGTTACTAGATATCCTTGAAAAGGTTATTCACAACTGTTTTTAGCTGATCCCGACTTTGCGGTTTTTGTTATGACAAATGCTCATTTCCCACGGTCCCATAGGCCACTGTGCTATTTACGAGTCAGAAAATACAACATTGCAAATTACTTGCAGACAACGAAAAAACGCCGAATTTGGTACCCATGAATTACTCATGTTAACGTTTTTGATGATATGAAAATTTCAACTTTTTGAAGTAATTCGGGGGGACGAGGCTGGGATCACTAAATGCCCCGTTTAAGTTTTGGCTTATATATACAATTTTTTCTCAAAACTCACATGCAATATGGGAACATTAATTTGTGTGTTACCTTATTTTGGGAATGATTTCTGCAAACCAGTCAAAAATTCATAAAAATAAGAAACCATCACTTCTATGGTGCCACCTGCCATCGTGAATTTGTGAATGATAAGCCTCAGTACTTTATGACCATGACCTTGATATGTGACCTTTGAACCTCATAAATAAATAGGGTTATTTGTGACTTGACCTCATAAAGAAATGAGGGTTTGCATCAAAATCCATGACCAAGTTTGGTTCCAATTGAACTTCACTTTTTATAATTGAAGTCAATTTTACATCTTACACCTTACAACTTGACCTCAAGTGACCTTTGACCTTGGTATTTGAACCTCATCCAACAAATGAGTGATCCCACATTGGACCTATGCCTCAAGTTTTTGTTAAATCCATTGAAGTATGCTGATATTACAGGCAAAATGTTACCAGCTTTTTTTTTCACAACAACACTTTCAACAGACATCAACACTTACACAATAACAGAAAACAACAGTGGACAAGGATTGAGCTTCAAAACAATATAAAGCCTTTATTTTTTTTGGAAGAGTGCCCCCAAGTTCATTAACTTTTAGATTTAGACAGTTACCAACAGAATTGTACATAATCTCACACAATTTGAAAAATGGGGTGCTCTTAAAAAAAGCATTATTTGTTTGCTTTACTAATGGTCAGCAAAATATACTTCTGCCAGGCTTGGATAGCTCATGGATTTTCCTTGGATCATTCTTTTTAAAATGGACACTTAGCTGACAATAATAATAAATGCACCAATACTTTCCTTGTCGTAAAAAAAAAGTAAGGTACGGCAAACAAACTTATTTTTAATTATATTACTTTTTTATTTCAAATTGTCCATATGAAAATAAATGCATTCGTTAGCCTCAGACCTGAAAAGGCTACAAAAAAAGCTGAACATCCAGGTCCATGTCTAAAACATGCCCATGCAAAATATGCTAATCAACATCACTTGGTCTGAGCCTGCATCATGCATTACTCAACTCCATCCCAAAGCACACCTGAGACTTAAAGGTGCATCAACAAATGTTGTGTACAGTTTCCGAGTTTTTTATCGCACAAGTCTAATCTCTTTACGGGGTGTGACTGCATTCCAGCTAAATTGACCATTAAAACTGACCCAAGGAAATATCAAATGCCACAAAGCTAAGTTTCTGTACGGCAAACACAAATAAATAAATGCAAGATTTATATAGCGCTTTACAACAACGTCTCCAAGCGCTTTATACATTTATTCCGCTGTCACTAGGAGAAATCACATTTTTTCTATTGAAAATTTCGCACCAATTAATAACGGCGCACCGTAATGACTACCCCTAACAGCTCCCCATTTAACAAACCTGTGTGAAGTGAGACAAGCAAGATAAAGTGTCGTGCCCAGGGACACAACACCTTGACCTCATCGGGCTCGAACTCAAACCTAAAGATCACGAGCCTGCACTTTTCCACTAAACCACACATGCCTCTCACAAAATAACTGATGGTATACGTAAAAAAAGTGAATAAAGTCGATTTTAGTTCGGTGTAATAAATTCACCTGAAGAATTGATATTTTGAACTATCAGCAGTGCAGAAGAAAGCATACAAGTACGTATACGTACAAGTACGTACTACGTCATAATTTCCCCAATGCAATTCAACTTTTTACAGAAATCCATTAGGTTTTAACATTTCACCCCAGGACTGTTTATTTTGACAGTTCTGAAGCTGTAATCGTCTCTACATAATTTTTAAAGCTTATCAACAAAATTATTGCGGATTTTTGAATATCTTTTTTTCAACATAAAAGATATTAAGAAAATTGATATGATCATCCGTGACTTTTTTCAATAATTAAATTTTCCACACATGAAATCAAAGTTTTGACACTAGAATTTGTTTATAATGTTGTTTTGGCATCAGTTCTGAAATTTGTACCTTTCTCCACTCATCTCAAAACTGAGATCCCGAGAGGATTCTTGTAAAATTCTTTTGTAATTTCCTTTAATATTTTGTGACGTATAACTACAAATTGTACGTATACGTACAAGTAAGACATCGTCTGCACTGATCAGTGTATTTGTCCACAGCAATACCGACCATGGTTGCTCATCAGTGTTAGCAGCTCCTACTATTATTTTTTGGGGGTAATTAGGAGCAAACTTTTTTGGGGGGTGAAATGAAGTATCATTTGGGGGCTAAGCGTCATCCCTTTTTTTTTTTTATATTTTTAATCAGTTTTTGGACTTATTTGGTCAAGCCTCATTGCCATTGAAATCTTTTTTATTTTTTTTATATATAATATTATATATATATATATATATATTATATATATATATCTAATATATTATCTATAGATCGCGTAATAATGTGATACCACTTGAACTATAAGAGAATTGCATTTTTTGAAAAATAGATACTAGGAAGAACTTAGGATGCGTGGAACGTGGGAGGCTAATGTAGTAAAAAACTGTTTATTGTCACGCTTTCGTCGAGATTACTCTCTTCGTCAGGATCTACACAAGTATAAAACATTAAAAACAAACTTAAGACTATATAGATCATTATTAATAAAACTTCATTTTAAAATTTCCAAGGCCTATACCACCCAAACCGCTTGCATTCCATATTGCACTACCGTTTTTTGTTCCACGTGTACTGTAATACTGTACACGTGGGAAACAAACTGTAGTGCATTATGGAAGCGAGGGTTTGTTGTAATAGGCCTTGGAAATTTTAAAACTGAAGTTTTTATTATATCTAATTGATCTATATAGTTCTTTAAGTTTTGTTTTTAATGTTTTTATCCTTGTGTAGATCCTGACGAAGAGAGTAATCTCGAAAGCTTTACAATAAAACATTTTTACTACATTAGGCTACGTCCACGCATCCTAATTTCTTCCTATTATTATATAATATATATTATATATCTATATATATATATATATATATTAAGATATAGAACATATTACACCTTATAGCTAGTGGACAAATGATTTGAATTTTAAAAATGTTTTTTTTTTAATTTTTTATTATAACTAACTTGGACTTGAATTGTCTGTTTTGTTTTTTAGAGGAAGAGACATTTCAGAAAATGCAATCCACTTGTTTTAATTAAAAAAAAAACAGGTTTGTTTTTTTTAACTTTCACAGTATTTATATGAAAAAGGCTTTTGAGATTTTGCTTTTTTTATTATATATAAATAAGCCAAAAAGCTGGCTCCATGTAATAAAAAGATGATCTAGCATTTCCTATAATATGACCGATGTTTTTTTTCAAGTTAGTTATCTATAGGAGAAGTTACCTCCTTAAAATTAATGGTACTTACAACTTTGGTTTTTGATGCTGTGAGTGTTGACAATATACCTTTAATAATAACACTTTGATCTTCAGAAATTGAAAAAAATAAATATATTATTTTTTACATTTCCATAATTGTTTTTATTTAGGCCAAAAATTTTCTGAAAATTTCCGTAAAATGTTACATCTCTGATTATAAATAATATACAAAAAAACAAACTATAAACATTTTTAAAAACAACAACATACACACACACCAAAAAGGGCGTCTATTCTGTTTCATCCCTGAGGTGGGGAATAGGTTTTGCCTCTATGGTCCTATTTGGTGAAGAATTTGATGCTTAGGTTGCTTGGAACCAAGTAAATTTGGGAAAAATTGGGATTTAAAAAAATGTTTGGAAAAGGGGGGAAACAATTATGATTTTCTGGAGACAATAGGACACCCTGCACACAGAACACAAAAAGTATACACACCCGAGTTGTACATTGCACAACTTACAGACACAAGGCAGACCCACACTATACTAGCCCTTGTACAGCCTGCAGGTACAACCTTGATAATGAAAGCATCAACACATCCATTAATCAAATTATCTGATGGCTTATACATCCCTATCAATACCACACACACACCTCACCAAAACACCACCACATGCACAAACATACTGATGATCCGAACTCCTACCGCTTTATACTGTAGACGTACTGGTAAGCGAAAGTTAGAGTAGTACCTACTGCTATTGTTCCCTCGTGAACGGCACCGGCGCCTGCTCGTTAATTCACCTCACTTCCAAACTGTTTCATGTCAACTATCCCACCCCATTTAAAAAACTTCCCAACCAAACTTCCTTTAGGGGCCAGGCACAGCGGTAAAAAAATGTAATATTTCTAAAAAAAATAGCCCCCTAAACCATGGCCTGCATGCAACCACTACGTACTGGATACGAAACCAGAGTAAATTTAAGTTCATTGTGAGGTGGAAACAATCTATTTGTACGCTTAAGGGCTAGGTTGTGTGATCTGGTGGAATGTATTGACCTTAAAATATACCACAGCTATTGCACTAAATTTACTTTTCCTTGTTATTTTCTCATTATTTCCACTTTAAAAATAGAGTTAACCACCCATATTATCCATTATATTATTGTGCAGCTCAGTTGGAAATTTACACGTTCGTGGAGCAATAGCAGTTCTTATAAACCATCATCGGATCATTGACGAATTTATAGTTATTTTCCAGCTAGGCTCATTTTCATAATTTGAATCAAACAAGGTGGATTGGCACAGGAACCATCTGTATTTTAGTGATCACCCATTCGGAGCCACCTGTGGATTTAATTGCCTCACATCGTTCCAGAGGAATGCGATGCTGGATTTAATGATTGATAATTAAATTGATTCTTTTAACCATAAAGGAGTCATCTATTTGCTACAAAGTAGTGCATGCCAAAGGTTAAAAGCAGATTCAGGGGGGCTTTGAGGGGAAAATTTGCTTCAAAAAATTTCCATGTTTAAAATCACACAAAAAATGTACATTTGAAATTATTTACACAAATTAACACAAATTTGAGGCAATTGATGAAAAAAAGCACCAACAAAAAAAGGAGCAAGACAACAAAAAATTTTTTTAATTAAAAATCCGGACCATTAATTGTTATCTTCTTGGGAAAGACTTGGTATAATTATGTTTTATTCGGTTTAACAGATGTAAATCTTACTGGCAAATTTTGGATAGATTTGGCTGTCACTTTGACACTGGCAAAAGACATCTCTACCCAATTCAAACTTGGAGTTACTTGCCAGGGTTGAGGGTCGTTGTGAAATTTGTGGGATTTCAAAAAATTATTGTTTGACTGTCTCACAAGGCGTTGCAAGCATATGTGACATTAAACGCGTAAAGACACTATCAGTGAAAGTTTCCCGAAAAGAGTCCAAATGATTTCAAAATTCAGAATAGCTACAATTCGAATAAAAAAAGGTCTGTAAATTCCCATAAGTTACAAATTGTTCCAACTGCAGAATTGACAGAAGAAAGGAAGAAAAAACTGTTACTCTTCGAAAGATAGATAGGAAATTCCATCAATAAGTTTGTTAGTAAGTGCGTATGGATAGCAAGATAAAAATCTGATTTTTTTCTTTCACTTCTTTGTCTTATTCATTTCCGGGCATGTTTAGGATACTGTACTTGTAATTTAAGAAACCTTCTTTTGTTTTGACAACTCATAACAATTAATCTGATTTTTTCGTTCATCGCTTTTCTGTTTTAATGACTTAGCAACATTCACTGCGATAGCTTGCCCTTCTAAGACTTCCACGACCCCCTTAAATACGACCCGGGGTCCGCTCTATTGAGAAAACTTTTGTACGAACTCAGGTGTTATTTTTACACCTTGAGCTTCTCCAGGTCTTCTACATCCCACAGAACTTTTCAAACTCCAGTCTAACGTGCCAGCAGTGTGCTGGAACAGGCGGGGGAGGACCTGGGGGGCAGGTTTCTCCCCCCCATGAGCCACTATTCGGCTATGCGGAAAATTTCAAAAAATTGCACCAATCTATATTGCCTAACATCATTGCCGTTTCTTTACGCACCTTTTCTGACCGGGACACTATAATTGGCTTTTGACCCCCCCTGAGAGGTTGAAAAACTTTCCCAAGATTCGAAATTTGCCCCATATAGGGGCAGGCCCGTTACGCCACTGTCACAGTGCTTTGATCAACGCCGTTACCCTTAAATCAGGCGTTCAAGTGCAAATTTAGTATCCTGTAGTTATTTACGACAGGTGTTACATTTATTTACGGCACACTGTCTCTGGCATAACTATGCCCCGCCAAAGAGTGTTTAGGAAAAAGGTAAATCTGCCGGGGGGCTAAGTCCAAAGTCTAAAAATTGAAAAAATAGTAAATAAACCGAACACTTCCTGGGCCATATTTGTGGTTAGAAATTATTTTAATGAACAATTTCGCACGATATCAAAGATAACAAAAGTGTCTGAGTCTTTCACTGAGAATTTACGTTACAAGGTACACCAACCCACCCCATAGGAATAATTGAGCATTTCGACTAGAAGTCACAGTTTCTTGGGCCATCAAAATCCCGTTGTTCTCATGCTTCCGTACCTCGAAAAAATTCCGTGAGCAACTTATCCGATTTGCTTACTGAATGGGATGCAAGCGTCTAGCATTCCAAGGATCACATGCATAATGAAGAACTGAGTCACTTTGTAATGAGATAATTATGTTGTAATTAGGGCTATTTTGTACGTATAAAACAATGGCAATTTATTTTTGTGGTGTGCAACTTTTTTAAGGCTGCCAATACACTAGGCTTAATTATTGCTGCAAACTGAAGTTAGTTCTACGAGGCATCAGGCCCAGTACTATAAGCCGGCACGGCATCGGCGGTATCCACACATTATGGCCATATGGCGCATGTGCAACATTTTGATGGCGTTAACTCTGGTATGGAAATGGCCCTTCTTGACATCTGTTTTGGTATTAATTAAATATGTAATGCGTTCATTCATTTTGTTTAAAACCAATTTTCCAATTATCAGAAATAATTAAAACAGATTTTCCTCAATCAAAGTTTCAAACAATTGGTAATTATGGTTTGAGACTTTTGGAAAAGAAAGGAAAACTTTTAATTGGCAACACAAACTCATGAATGCAGAAATATGTTACATAACCGCTTAAAGACACTATCAGTGATTTTCCCGAAAGAGTCCAAATATTTCAAATTTGCAGGAATAGCTTACAATTGAATAAAAGTCTGTAAAATTCCCATAAGTTACTTTTTCCAACTGCAGAATTGACAGAAAAGGAAGAAAACTGTACTCTTCGAAGATATGAATCTCCATTCAATTACGTGTTGTAGTAAGTGTCCGTATGGATAGCAATGACTAAAATATCTGATTTTTTTCCTTATCAGGTTTCTTTTGGTCTTATCATTTGCAGGGCATGTTAGGATACCTGTACTTTTACTGATTTTTTGTTCATTTCTTCTGTTTTCTGATTTAGCAAATCACTGATAGTGCCTTTAAGATTCCACACCACTAAATAGATCAGGGGTCCGTTCGAGAAACTTGTACGTAACTCTATGTGTATACTAACTTGTGCATATGTCCTACATCACAGACCTTTTCAAACTAGTTACACAGTGCCAGTGGCATAACAGGCGGGGGGAAGGGGGGGGCAGGTTGCCCCCCTGACGACTTTGGCCGGGAAAAAATTTGCAAAAATCATGCTAAATCAGCCATTTTTTAGCCCTCTGACCGGGAAAAATTGGCCTTTTGACCCCCCTGAGAGGGAAAATTTCCCAAGATTGGGAAATTTGCCCCCTCAGAGCGGGCAGGCCTGTTTTGGATAAACGGTCCACTCAGGCATGACATAGTATTCATGTAGATTTACGAATGTGTTTCGCGAACGGACTCCTGGTCTGGCACCCTCTGGCCAAAGAGTGTTTAGGAAAAAGGTAAAATGAGGGGCTAAGTCCAAGTTAAATTTGAAAAATAGTAAAAAACAGAACTTCCTGGGCCATATTTTGTGTTAGAAATTATTTTTAATGATACAAATCAGCACGATATCAAGATAACAAAAGTCTGAGTCTTTCTACTGAGTAATTACAGTACTAAGTTTACACCCACCCACCCCATAGGAATATTTCGACTAGAAGCCACAGTTTCTTTGGGGATGAAAACCTATCGTTGTCTTCACGCTTCAGCACCTCGAAAAATCCGTGGTCAACTTATAGATTCTTCTTACTGAATGGGATGCAGGTCTAGCATTCCAAGATAATGCATAATTTAAGAAACTGAGTCGCTTTGTTAATGAGAAATTTATGTTTTATAATTAGGCTATTTTGTATACATAACTAATGGCAATTTATTTGGTGGTGTGCAACTTTAAGGCTTGCAATACACTAGGCAATTATGCTTGCAAAGTTGAAGTAGTTCTGAGGCATCAAGGCCAAGTCTAAGGGCACGGATGGGGTTCTCAACACATATGGCCATATGGGATGTGCAACCATTATGATGGGTCTAACTTCTGGTATGTAAATGGCCCCTTTCTTACATCTGTTTTGGTATAAATATGTAATGGGTCATATTTTGTTTAAAAATGTTCTTCAATTTATCAGAAAATTAAACAGATTTCCTCAATCAAAGTTTCAAAATTGGCTAATATGTTTGAGAATTTTGAAAAGAAAAGGAAAATTTGTTATATTTGGCCACAAACTCAGCATCTCAGATATATAACTATGGGTACCATTTTCAGCAAGTCTGTTTCAAGAACTCCAGCTAAATGTATGACATTTCTCTACTGCACTGAAGCAAAATGGGGGGAAAAAGCTCTGAAAAATGTTTAGAAAATTAAAAAAAACCTTAAAAAAACCCATCTTCTATCAGTCTTGGTCTAAAAGTCTTCTTCCTCTACTGGAAAACCAAATTAAGAATTAAGCAGCATGTCCTTCTATAGTAATTTATGCTGCATTGCTCAGGCCCTAAACCACCTGAAAATATGAACACATGAACGATGTCTTTAGCATTACAGTCTAGACCAGAAAGCATATTTATTCCATCCCACACCATTGGTTTTGGGGAAATTTGATCTCACAAAAATCCTATTCTTATCATAAAAAGCAATGACTTTTACATAAATTTTAGCCCACAAAGCACTAGTACTTAAGATTTTTTTTTTTTTTTGCATGATCACCAAATGTCTTGTGGTTCTTTACTTTTTTAACCCTAAAAGAGCCGGGCTTTTTGGACCCATCACACCACCGGGATTCCGCCCCCCTAGTATCTCGGAAACGGATTGATGAACTATCATATGTGTGGTACCAATGGATAGCTATGACCATCCCGAGTCCATTGACACCAAAAAAAGTACAAACACACCTTGTATGACGTCACAGTGATGTCAAACATGACGTCATGCAAAAATGCGAAAAATCTAAAAAAAAAATCGCTAATTTATGTTTTTCCCATTTTTTCAAGCAAAAGTTGGATTTTTTGGCCATGATGTGTGTCAAAGTATGCACACACATGCTCTTACTACAAATAAATCAATAAGATAAAACACAGTGTAACTGTATCCTTAGCACAAAAAACTGAATTTCTGCTGTTCCGTGTAATTTCAATGGGAAATAGCTTTTCTTCGCACAAAACACCCTCCGAGTCTAGACCTATACTCAAGATAGATTTTTACTAAAACCTAGTCTTGGCCACTGAAAATAGAAAAGCAATAACAGCAGCACCAACACATATCTAGAAAGTAGTAAGAGAGTGCATTTTGTTTGCAAAAAAAAAAAAGGGTAGGCATGCATTATCCACATTGGCAATATACTGATATAGCCCCATAATACAGAATGATGCATAAGGAAGCTATTTGATTGAAACATTATATGAGTATCCATAAATAGCTGCCCTATGCCTTATTCCATATTTTGGAGCTAAATCAGGATATTGCCCCACCTCTGGGTAAAATGATTTGATTTAGTTAAAACAGGCAATAATCACTAATGGGTAAATGGTAGCCCTCCAGAATAAAGTACATTAGATCCATATACCATCTTGTTTGTAGACATATTTAGGCATGGGCAATGCCAAAAACAAACCACCGCTTGTGAATCTCTTGTTCTAAGGAGCACTTCTGCTTTATGTTTGGGGTATTTGAAGTGGCTGATATTTTCACTTCGTAACAACATTCTTCCCTCTAACCATGTTTTTTTTCTCTCTTTCCCTTTCATGTATTGTTCTGTGCAAAGAGGCAAGTTTCATTAGTAGCTGGTACGTAACCATTTTTAGTCAAATGCTTCCGCCCTTCAAAGGAAAAACACTGATGGATTATCAGAGTCAAATGCACTGAAAGATTACGTGAAAATACTTGAAATCTGCAGTTTTATAGTTTAAACTAGCTCAAAAGTTTATTTAAAGGAGATTGTCATGCTAAATTTTGGTTAACATAATCACTGGGTGGATGGGAGCAGCTATGCTATCAACAAACAAGGCAAGGGAAATCAAGTTCACCACATACAATCAAATGAGTCCTTCAATGTGCACCTTAACCCTAACCCTGACGTCGGTTCCCGGGAGGAACTGAAGGAGTGAGGGAAGAGGGGAACAAGAAAAATCGCAAATTCGGGTGGGATTCGAACCCGGGTGGGATTCGAACCCAGGGCCCTTCGGGCTCCAGCCCCATGACCCGGGATAGCACGCTACGGCGGTGTCGCTGGCCCGGCCAGCGATTTCGTGCCCATATGAGTCTTGGTTTGATGACGTCATCGCTACTTTCTGGACTTAGTGCATTTTTCTCAATTAACACAGTGAGTTTTGGTGAGCTTTAGCTGTGCTAGGGTTAGAATGACATATTTTGCTACCTGACCAGCTAATAAGGATTTAAAATGTGATGTTGGACAGACGGGACTTCATTTAGTTCTACTCTTCACTGGGATATGGTAACATCTTGAAATCTGAAGTAAGTATTCATTGTATTGAGGTAATTCTATTTAGCAATTAAATCATCATGGGACAAATCATAAATATGATGTCTCATTGGCCGAGACATCACACTGGCCAGGAGATTATTCATTTGGAAAAAAAAACCATGGAGGAGACCATCGTTCCCTTGGTATTTGTCCCCTTCTATTAGTCTGTAATTATAGTAATAATTGTACTGTTTGAAAAATCTTTTAATTGAATGAAACCAAAAAAGAGCACATAGTTGTGTCAATTTTAATTGGCAATCATTCTATTAATTCTTAAAAAAAAAAAAATAAAAATTGCACCCCCATGTGTCATCAGAGTCGTTTTTTGTTGGTTTTTGTTTTGCGCTGTTGTATGGACTGAATTACAGACCTTTGAAGTTGGCTAGCTTAACAACACTGTATTTGTCGAGGAAGAGGAACTGATCATTACTAGCATTGTTTAATACATACCAAATTGGATCCCACAGGCTAAGGCTCTCCACTTTTGGACAGTGGGCTTGCCCCTCTATTTTGTACAAAAATATGGCCCAAATTGGTCCAATTTTGAAAATAATCACCGACCAGGGGAACCAGAAACAATTTGGCCCCTCCATGTGAGAAAGTTCAGTGCTACGTCAAAAATAGCATGATTTAGTATATGCAGGGGCGGGAATTGAGGGGGCTACCAGCGCGCCCCCTCTATTTTTGTAGGCACAGGGCGCCGCGCCGGGCATAGAGCCCGGGCGCCCTGTAATCTATAAAAATGCCTTTTTACACACGGGCGCCATGTAGATGATTTTCTAAGTAATATTTTTACGGTACAGGGCGTCTGGCGCCGGGCAGACAAGCTTGTGGGGACCATCGGTCCCAGTATATTCCTCCCCGCTTTCAGAATTTCAAACAACGCCGGAAAATTTGGAGCCCCTCTATGAGAGGATTCCGGATTGCCCCCTGGTAGTGTGCATCACTATCTGTCCTAGCCGTCCACGAGATAAAAAATGGAGAATTCAAATTCATATTTCTAATTCGGGTTTCTGAAGATTTTGAGACGGGTTGAAACTCTGAAACATTTCAGTCCTGGTTTTTGGGGATGATGATTTGATGCCTTCTAGGATATACGTGTGGGCAGAAACTGACCCATTCAGCCTGCCCATTTTTTGTAGCCTGAGATTTGTGGTGTGGTCATAATGCCTTATATATGCTGCCTTTATGCCTTAGCATGGACCCTGTATCTGAAAGTGTTGGTAAATTTTAACATTTTTGAATGATGCTTGATATTTATTTCTTTCACATTTTAAATATACCATTTTTTTATTCAAGTAGTGCGATCCATGCTTTGACACAAAAACTGTAAAAACAACAAAAACTCTGATCGTTAGACTATCCCCAAAATCCAGTTTTTCTTGCAATTTACCCGTGAAAGCGTAGTAGGGCCACTGACAAGATATTTGGTATATTCGCATGGTGCGCAGTCTCAGTCAAGAAGAAAAGGAAACAGTCCAGAGGGGTGGTTAATATCCCAGAGGTATTTCGGTTTCTTTGGCATCAGCAGTAGGTATTGCCAATTTCTTACAGG